>PVJI01029572.1:0-15135 GCA_004026765.1 Micronycteris hirsuta
CCCCCCCCACCGGGCGAAGGCACACAGCGTGCCGGTGACGGAGCAGGTGTTCTCCAGCATTCCTAAAGTGGCTCCTAGACTACCTAAGTGATAAGTGACTTTAAGTCACATTCCTAAATCCGGCATAATTGGAAAGAAGGAAGTCCCTGCAGAACTGGTCTGAAAGGGGCAGCAATCACTTCCTGTCGCATGTTCTGTTCTGTGTTAAAACTCGGCTCACCTAAGGTCAGGTGGATGCAGTGACGTCACTGCTTACTGACAGTGGCTGAAACTAAGTGAGGGACAGGTTCCTTCCCATAGGGACCTCTCTACTGTCTTCATGTTCCAACATCTCCATAATGAAGTTCTTTACAAGACAGCCAGCATGCCACCCAGCTTCTGAGCCTCAGAGTGTAGACATGACGAGAATACGTGACGTGACTCAGCTTACCCTTCCGTCTCTCTCAGCAGGATGTGCGTCAGTGCAGAGAAGGGCACGCCCGCACAGTGCTACAAATGCACAGACTCTGCTTTTAAACGCTTCCACACGAAATGTCAGCAGAAAATCGCTCCAAACAGATCACAGAGACACAGGCAGGACTAGGGATTCACCAAGTGCAAACAGACCTTTGAAGAGAAGGTCAAATTTCATGCCGGGTGTTAATCATACTTAAATGGAAAATTCTGGAATTCTTGCAAGTATTGTCCTTGAGAATCGTGGGGCTTAGGGACCCATTTCCAGCATTTCTTCAAAAGCAAGAATCACTGAACATCACTGTGGGGTCAAGAGCATGACTTGGGCTGACTCTCCTCCAAATGCTTCCTGTACAAGGCCACTGTCATCCTTCCCAAATGCACACCACTGACCGAGAGGTTAAACAGACACATCCAGACCTGCGACCTCAAGCATCTCCGGACATACATTTTATTCTCTCTGTCACTCACAGATGATTTTCATGCAGCATTTCTTTAAAAAACATTCTTGTCTGAGGTCAAGAAGGAGGCCAGGAGTGCCAGGCTGCGGGTTTTTGATAATAAAAAGACTGAGTTTCTCCAGCAATGACCTGCTGTCTGTAAAAGTGAATCTGAAGCTGATGCCAGTGGCATCAATAGCCGGTGACGCCTCTCCATGCCTTTATTAAGCAAAGACCCAAACCACGAGAAAAGTACATCGGTACAGAACACGTCGCCGGGAGTCCCAGTTCCCCCCAACACGCGGGCTTGTGCACCCTGTCCTATCTGCCACCGCGACCTGGCCGCTAGAAGACTGAGCACCCACCTGGACAAAACACGCATTCCTGTGTCCTGCTTGCTATCCTTATTTCCGCAATGACTTCGACTCTGAAATTCCTCTGCATTATTTTGAAACTGAATAAAAGAACTTCGGATAGGCTGGTATGTCTTCATAACAAAGCAGACAGGATTGCTTTTCATTTTTGGAATATATTTAGCTTCACATATTGGATATTTAATCCTATCATACTTTTTCATGATCTGATATATAATACAAGCCTTTTGAATGTATACATTCTACCAAAAAAATGGCTTCCAGTAAGTAACTATTTAGTAGACATGCGACAATTTCTCTGGAGCCGCCGAGAACCTGAAAATAAAATCTAACTTTAAAATAAGTGGGAGCATAAACCGATTTCAGCACTTGCTTGGCTGATACATTAACACTTCATTAAACTCTATATATCTTAATAGAAAAAAATACAGATACACAGGAACGTTATTTACAGTTGTTGAGCTTGCATGGAACTGCACTTAAAAGCCCAGACCGGCCCACCACGGGGCAGCTGGGTTCCTGGGAAGGTAGACACACGTGACAGCGATTTTGGAGATAAATTTCTAGGCTTTGCATGAAACAGGTCACAGGTGGCAGAAACAGCCTAAACAAGCTCCATAGCGAGGTGGTATGAGCCACCAATATAAATATAATTTTCTTAAAACCACAAGAAAAAATCTAAAAAGCAATGACATTAATACTGATAACATTTAACACACCAATACTGAATATTATCATTTCACATTACAATCAACATGGCAAATACTGACTAATGTGTGGTTTACATTCCCTTTTTGGGCTACGTGCCCACAGCACATCTAAATTTTCATGGAAATACTCAGATTTCATAAACTTTGCAATTGGTAAGGTAGATCCACAGAACCTAAGTTTTTTCAAGCACAATTAAAAATTGACAATGATGGAGTCAAGTACCGGCTTTTAAATCTTCAAACTGATTAAAATGCAGTTAAATTAAAAATTCCATGCTTCAGTTTCCTGAGCTGCATTTTAAATGCTCGGCAGCCCTCTGGGCTGGTGTAGGGTGGTGCTAGCCTGGGGGCTGCCCCTGGGCGTGCCCCTCCCTGGGTCCCAGGCAGCGCTAGGTTTGAGGGGAGCCCCAGACCAGGATATTTTCAGGGGAATTGAATACAGTCAGCCTGTGGAAATAAGTGTAGGCAAGATTTAGCTGCTGAAGGATGACCTCAGGGAGTCACAACCATCTCTCAACAGCACATTCGAGATGAAGATGTGGAGGATGCAGGGTGACTGGTAGAAGAACCAGGCTGAGGACCAGAATAAACCCACTCCACTGGGGTTTGATAGCTCCCTGGTCTTGAGCCAGAGACAAAAGCAGAGCAAGGGTGTGAGGCTTTGCACTGCCGAGATCCTGGGGTTGAAGTCTCAGCGGGGAGGTGGGCTGCAGAGTAGAAGCGTCCCCTGCTAGGCTTTGAATTTGTCAGGTTTAGCCTGCATTTCGCTAAAATAATTTTCTCACTAAAGCTCATATAAAGGGCCTTTGAAAGTGTTTCATTAGACAAATGTGAGCATTTGTTTTCTATATCATTTTTTTAATCTAAAAAATAGTTTAGGCCAAAAGTTTGAGCTTATAATTTACATATGGACGTTCTCACTTGATATATAATTCTGTATAATATCTACCTGTTTTTGTATATATATATATATATATGTATATATGATGAACATGTGTATGTAATGTCCAGGTATTAACCTGTAAAGTCATAACATGAATGTCTCTACTTCGTTTTAGAAACACTTCACGGAGAAATGAAGCGATACTCCTATTAAACCTTAATTTAATGTTATTAAAATTATAAAATGCTGATTTTCTGTGACAGCCTCATAAAGGCAGCTAACACGCATACAGCCTTGTTTGCAAGTGACAAAGTGAAGGCTTATGAAGCTGAGTGACGCGCGGAGGGACAGAGGCCACCAGGCGTGGCGCACTGGGCCCGCCCCAGCTCCCCACGGCAGCACTCAGCAGGCACGGCAAGGTGAAGTTCGCTTTTATGGAAATGGGATAAGCCTTTAAAAACATCGTGTTCGAATACTGTGGTCAAGTAGACTTTTTTTGAAGTTATTTGTTTGGATCAACAGAGCCCTCAGTGATTTGCTTCTGAAGCAGAAATAGAAGAGGAAGACCTGAGAACTGCACGGAAGTGCAAATATCGTCTCTGCACCTGCCACGCTCCGAGCAGAGTGTAAGGCCATGGAAGCGGGCGCACGGCCCAGAGCCGGGCTCTAAGCACAGCCCCGCGGCAGCCGCAGGGAACGCCTTCCTCCCTCCTGGTCTTGGATGAGGAAGCCCATGGACACCCCAAGGACGCCTTCTTTTCCAGCAAGTTCCTCATTCCAGAGGGCGAGCGCCTGCCATTTTTGCTGTTTCATGTCGTTTGAGACAGTGATCTCCCTACTCTGAGGTTTGTGTCTGTGAAGAAACCAATGCGTTTTTTTGTTTGCTTTGACAGAGCACCACACAAATGACATTAAATGGGTCGGTCCTGGTCGGTCGTAGTCAGCAGGGGAGAGAGGCGTTGATCTTGAGTCAGAGCTCATGGTCCAGGGCTCACGCATTTGGGCACCACTAAGGATCAAGGTGAAGGTGACGGCATTGGAACAACTTGTCTGCAGTCTGTGTGAAGGAAGCACTTCTGATTACTTGGCGGGGGTAGTTTGTTTAAACGACAATATTTTGAAAGCTTTTTGTACTAATTACACTTCATAATGGGGTCACGTATGTTGATTCACTGCAACTTCTCTCAGAAACTGACGGGTGTTTCTGTTTCCGAAAGATCGCGATTATTATATTCCACGCTAATGTGGGAACTTCCTGCATTTTCAGCCATGGACCTGGCCTCTCAGACAGCAATAAATAACCCATTTCTCCTGCAGGGACTCCTTCCTGCTTGCAGTTTCTCTTTGACCACAGTTCCATTTTCTAAATGCTCGATAGATAAAAATGGGCTATTTTTTAACGGCGATATCCTGTTTTTAGCAGACTTTGAAACTTGCTCACAGTCATTGGGCATGAAAATACTAAATGGCTGGCTGAGTGAAAGTATGCTGTGAGTCTTTTAAAAAACATTAGCATTTAAATTATTTCTAAACAATGGTTTTTCTCTCTAAATTTAGTTTGAAGGTAGACCTTTGGCAACTTGTTTAGAAGGAAAATTTTGATGCAAATTCTCCGCCCTGACCTGCACCTGATCTCGCTGCTTCCCTCGCAGCCTGAGGTCTTTATTCTCGGCGCGCACCTGCAGACCCCCCGGCCACCGGTCAGTGCAGGCGGCTCAGCAACTGAACTCCATGCAGGAGCAGGTGGAGCCTTTCCGCCGGGGCGCAGCTTCCCAAAAGCAAACCAATACTTGCATTTCCCTCCCATTCTGTATAAATATCTTTTACTGGTTTTCATACCTAAGAACAAGATTTTTTCTAGAACATTGGGTGTCCTACTCCACCCAAAACCTTCAACACACAGATTCGGAGGCCGAGGCCTGGAGAGAACATGGGACTTTCTCAGACACACAGTGAGCCAGTGACAGCGAGCCCGGGGCACGTCTCAGCCGGTGTGCATTTCCCTGAGGCTTTCAAGAAGCACTTTAACTTAAAAAATTATCCGAGGTACACTTTATCAGATCGGCGTTCCAGACAAGAATGAAAAAGGAGACGTAAAAAATAAAAGTCATCCGTTCTATTCACCTACAAAATCCTCCTCTCCGCAGAAACACGGCCAGCTGCCTGACCCCCGACGGCCCGGCCTCGCCCGGCGTGTTTGTGCGCATTTTCACCCCAGACCTCCGGCAGGTCTCGGAGGCCCTTGTGAAGAATCTGTGAGAGACACGGGGCTGCGGGAGAGAGACGGCCAAGCGTCTTGCTTGGTTACCGCATGCTGCTTCCGTGTGCCGTGTCCACCCATGGAAAAAACACACTTTCTGGTTACAACTCACGGCCCAGCATCTATTGGGCAGCCTGCGCCACACCTGTGACCTTCTCGAGTCAAAGCAGTGAACGTCGGAGCAGCAGCTCTCTGAGTCCCCAGGACACTTGCAGTGGCACAGGAGGTCGACATAATTTCTGTGGCGACATGAAGACATTGTCCCCTCTTCTCCATGTGGGCACTGATGCTGGCTCTGCGAAAGCAGCCGCGGGTCAGGCGTCTGGTGCCTTCACACGCATCAACACATGGGAGCAGAGAGGAGAGCATGCCGGACCCCTCAGTGCTGGTCCTCGTGGTCCATCCTGTCAGTCTAGGGAGTTACAGACAAAACCGGGGACATGGCTGAGCCCTGGGGATGTGTGCCCCGGGCGCCCGAGGTTGTTTCCAGGGACAGCACCTGTGGGACGGCGTGAGCTGCGAGCCGCCCCCGCAACTCCTTCGTGAGGGGCCCTGTGCTTGTTGGCAGGAAGAACGGACAAACCCGGGTGACTGGGGTCTGGGTGTTTGATGGATGTTTTCTTGGAAATGAACCTGTTCTTTCAAGGAAAACGACTGATGATACTGGGTGTCAGTGACAGAATCTGAGGGGAGAAGCTACTATGCGTTTTTTGTTTAAAGATTTTATTTATTTATTTTTAGAGAGAGGGGAAGGGAGGGAGAAAGAGAGGGAGAGAAACATCAGTGTGTGGTTGCCTCTCATATGCCCCCTACTGGGGACCTGGCCTGCGACCCAGGCATGTGCCCTGACTGGGAATCGAACCGGCGGCCTTTTGGTTCACAGGCCAGTGCTCAATCCACTGAGCCATGCCAGCCAGGGGGAGAAGCTACCATTTACTAACGTGTGTTTTCCTGGTGAATTTGAGAGCTTTCCAGACTCAGAGACATTCTGATGAGTGAGGCAATGACAGGCCTGTGGCTCTGTGGCCACTGAGGAGGGACATGTGGTAGCTGACAGAAGGCAGGTCACTCACTGAAACAATATTTTCAAATGACCAGGGCCCACAGTCACAGAATTCTGTGCAGATGGAAGACCAGTTCGAAGATACCGCGAATAGTCGGGTCTGAGGGGGGGCAGAGTGGACAGATGAGAAAGGTCTCTAACTTGAGGCTTGAGTTTGGATATTGCACTGCAGGCCAAAGGAAAAAAAAGTCAATCACTTAAACGAGCAAATTGATTTCGGAGAATTCCAGAAAGCATCCTTTACAGCATGTAAAAGAGGCACAAGAAATGTATCCCCAGGTACAGTGAAAGCAGAAACAAAGACGAAGGGAGATCGGCAGTGACTCCTCTGTCGCCTGCCTTCCTGACAGTTTGCCAAGAGCAGGTGGAAACTGTGTTTGCGAACATTTTCTTTGGCAGAATTATATTCGCAATTATATCCCAGGTTTAAATCGCAACTTCAATTAGCAAATAATGAGCATAGGATGTAGGTGATACTCATTAACTTTATGTACACATATCTATAGTTTCATTTAGGTTTCTCCTCTGTAAGTTCAGTGTTATTTGTGGCAGAAAACTGTGGTTTGTAATTAAAGAAGAAGGTTGTAAAACAAAGGGAAAATACCCGTCCGAGGGAGCTGTTCTGTCCTCTCCGACTCCCAGAGGCTGGACGCCCACCCAGCCGCCCGTCGCCCCCTGCTGCCCGGGCACAGGAATGAAAGTTCACCTTTCTCCTGTGTGTGCTCAACGGACGTGTCACTGTGTCAGAATAAGAGCTTACTGGTGTCTTGATCTAAACTGTGATCGGAATGACAAGTGAATTTCACATTTTGTTGCATGTAATAAAAGTCCCGCTCCTACATGCTGCTACCGCAGGAACCTGTGTCTCTCTTAACGAACATGGTTCGGAGATTATCTAAATTCTGGCTCGTGGTGGCTCTCAACTCTGTTATTAGAATCTTGATTAAAAAAAAAAAGAATGTTGAAATGCTTAGAAACATGTTTTCACTAAGCTGTGAAGAAATGAATGATTAACGGGATAAATATGGATTAAAAGTCAAAACATGTAAAGCCGAGGATTGAGAAGTAGATCGGCAGTTAGAGAATCATGACGAAGATTGAAAGTGGAACAGAGGGAGGACCGTCAGGGACACGGTGACAGGTCTGTGTGGTGTCAGAGGGCCTGATCCCAGCGATCCCTCTGTAAGTCACAGGAGTGTCTAATCACCGCACCCCACATCCAAAATCAATATGATATTGTGTATCACCTGTGATTGAAGAATGGATACAGAAGTAAAAACTGGAGGTGACGGACATGATATTTTCCTTACTTCTATTTAATGTTAAATGTAAAACAGTATATAAATGTGTTCTTAAAGTCATGGGAAAACTTTCCACTGTAGAAACAGGTCCTCGAACTCACGGTACATTTGGGATGGGAGGAGCGAAAGGATGGGGTTTTCCTGTTTCCCGCTCATTTCCATAGGCTGTATTTCTGTATTTTAACCATTCTTTTTTTTTAATGAAGCGTCATACACATTTCACTTACAAAACAACATGATTTCAATGCAGAAATTGAATTAAAGCTAAGTGCAATGTTTTACTTCTTTGCTCATTTTTCATATGATGTATTTTCTTCTGAAGCAGAAAATATTTTTAATTTAAAGTGAATGAATTCTTTATATATTGGGTTGTGAAATTCATAAACCCTGCCGAATTAATCACAGGATGAGGTAAAGACTATTAGATTATTACCTTTAATAAAACAGAATGAAGTAATATTGACTTCTTACACTTTGTATGCCCCTTTCCAAGTAATTCTGAGATAATTCAAAAGTTGGAAATCATTTCAAAATCACTTCCATTATGTGCAATTAAAAGTTTGATGTCCACTGATGTTGCCTTTCTGGTGTTCATCCTGAACAGCAAAAGAACTTTCTGCCACTTGTGGGAAAGTGTGCTGGCAGCTGGGGGCAGGAAGAATGCCCCCACCCCGAGGGGCACACAGCATTTCTCCCGTGAACCCGCTGCTCCACGGTCAGGGGTCAGGTGTGGGGGGACCTGACCGGGTGAGGGGACACCGGGAGGCTGCCCGGGACAAAGGGACCCCGTGTGCCCTGCACACCAGCAACCGCGGCATCCGCAAGCTCCATCCTTTCAGCAGGGGCCCCAGAGCCATGTGCAGGGATTCCTGCGCCTGGCTTTTCAAAGAAGTTTTAAGTTTTGATGGAATTGTTTCCAATACTTCCTGTGCACAAGTACACATTTCTATAGAGGGAAATGTTAATTGAAAAAATATATCTTAGTCTATTTTTCTCCATTATAGACCTAAGGTCCTGCTTCTGAGCGTCTTTGTCACTGTTTAAATTGATCTTCAAACGCTAATTTCGATAGTTCTAATGACGACATCATACCACGTCGAGACAAGACTGGCCTGAGTGAAGCTGGGTGCTGAGCTGCGTCCTTCATCACCCCCACAGAAGTGACGCTGAAAGGAAGACGCAGGCACCACAGGGGCAGAGGCTCTGAGCCCGCGTCCTGGAGCGAGCAGAGAAGCTCCAACGGGTTCGTTCACGCGGGTTTTCAACCTATGGCAGTTATTTCAGGGTGCTTGTAGGATCAGAGCGAACGTGAGGCGCAGGAACAGAGGCTTCCCACACCACCACAGTGTCCACCCCCATAGCACCCCCAGCAGATGAGGCATTTGTCACAGCTGATGAACCTGCGCTGACACACCATCGTCACCGAGTCCACAGTTGACACAGGGTCACTGTTGCGTTGCACATTTGGTGGGTTTGGACAAATGCATGGTGACATGTGTCCATCATTACAGCATCTCACAGAGCAGACTCACTGCCCCAAACCCCCTGGGCTCCCCTGTAACCCCTGGTCTGTCACTGTCCCCACAGTCTCGCCTTCTCCAGGATGTCACAGGGTCGGACTCACACAGCGTGTGGCCTTTTCAGACTGGCTCCTTCCCTCAGTCACACGCATGTCAGGTTCCTCCACGTCTCTTCACGGCTCTAGGGCTCATTCGTTCTTAGTGCTGACACTGTCCCTCTGTCTGGAGGGACCGCAGTTTGTCCACCACCCACTGAAGACATCTTGGCTGGTGACTTTTTCAAGATAATTACTTTATTAATTCTGCAAATGTGTGGACAGGTTTGCGAAAAACCAGCAAAGGGCCCAGGAAGCACAGTTGAGAAGAGGAGGTGGCACGCTACTTCCTGTAGGGCGAGTGGGGGCAGGTGGCGCCGCCCCAGAGCGGTCTGCTCCGCCAGAGCCGTGTCCACGGCGACAGCTGCACCTGGCCTGCACACAGGAGGGAAGGGGCTGGGTGGGCCCCCCAACCTCGCTTTCCACCCAACACACCCAGTCACCGGTGAGGTCCACCAGCCAGGAAACAGCATGCGTGCTGACGCCGTCCTGAAGGTCACGCTCCAAGGTCACAGGGGACATAGCAAAGGGGAGCGGGAAGAAGTGGAGGGTGGAAATCAGCCAGCTGCCTGACAAACTGGCTCTGCTGAAATTACTTCTGGGGAAATCACTGATTCCTTACTAACAAACCAGACCTAACTATACCGAGCAACTGGTAAACCCTGACATCACTGGCCAAAGCTGGGGCCAAACAGCTTTTAAAGGAATTAATTATACCAATACTTAGAAATTATTATTTGTATATTCTTTCTTCCTGTTGTAATTTAAAAGAACATAATCTGAAAAAAAC
Source organism: Micronycteris hirsuta (assembly GCA_004026765.1). Classification (NCBI taxonomy): domain Eukaryota; kingdom Metazoa; phylum Chordata; class Mammalia; order Chiroptera; family Phyllostomidae; genus Micronycteris; species Micronycteris hirsuta. The sequence goes on from PVJI01029572.1 coordinate 9,890, forward strand.
AGACTTGTTGTTTTCCAAATTAGACATAATCAAAGTTTGTCAAGAACTAAGCAATGCTGCAATATTGTATTTTGGTGATAAGGTGCATTTTTAAATATATAGCCAATAAAATAAATTATAATGATCACTTATCACTCAGAATTCTGTCCTATATTTTAAAAGAGGTCTTTTATAAATATTCACATGTAGAGTTTTTACTACATATTTGTTCTGGGAATATGCAACTTAAGGCAATATCTGCAAAGTGAACATGGATTCCTAAGCCATCTTTACACACAGGACCCTGAGCTTTTCTGCCACTTTCAGAGTCAGTGTGATTCCTGGGGACACGAGGAGCTTTGGAGAGTTGGCACCTGACAGAGGGATGTCCTGTGCACGTCTCCTGGATCGGTTCCCAAAGCCCTGGACACACTCTGCAAATGTCGGTGCCCTGTCTGCTGGAACTGGACCAACGGTGTCCTTTGAGGACAATCAGGATTCAAATCCTTCCGAAATGGCTGTGACAGATTTCCTGGCTCTGCCCACAGGAGTCACCTGGCAATGACCTCGGCCTTCCGGGTGCCATCTGCCCACCTGGAACAGGGAACCGCCACCGAGAGTCAGCACCCGTCTTCCAGGGACGTCAACCTGTGAGACAGGCTGGCGGAGCATCGCGTCACCAATCCTTGTGCTCAGAGAGGTTTGGACGCTTCGTGCCCTGGTGGTGAACAATAATCTCACGGCGTTTTTCAAAGCGGACCTCACGCTACAAAGACAGAACTCCAGGGACTGGAGGAGTTCTATTCTCTCCCGACGGCGATAAGGGTGGGGACGTTTATTGAGGGCTTTCTGTGCTGGGCAGGGGTCCAGACCCTCACTGTGTCCTGTCTTAGGGGTTCCCCTCACACGTGCTAACCTACGGCTGTTGCCTCCATTTGGCCGATGAGAGGAAAAAAACTTGTCCAAGCGCTGACCCTGTTACGGACGAAATTAAAATTGGGAACCACGCCTGATAGACATTTTCAGAATGACACGACGGGAACATATATTTCTAGGTCTAGGAAAATTAAAATCTTAAGTTATTTTAATAAGACCCTCTGTTTTAGCTTAGTTTTCCTATAAGCAAAGAAGCTGATATTTTCCCTACTGTAACCATATAACTTTATAAAATTGTTTATCTGTAATAAGCACGAGTAACATAAAACCCTGAAAAAAATGTAGTTAATCATCCATGGTGACTCAGTAGGTTCTAATAATTCTAGAAGACTTGCCAGCCCTTCTTTCCCTCGCCTCCAGGTGCTGTCCCACGTCTGTGCAGGGAAAACCCGCGGCAACCCCGACTTCTCTCGGACACGGTGCCGGGGAACTTTCTCCCCTCTCGTCTCGGCCGTGCGGCTCCTCTGAGCCCAGTCCAAGGTGTGGCTCCCGCCCCTCCTCCCTCGTCCCTCATCTGTTACCCCAACGGTAAGACAGCTGCTGCTTCACCCCCTCCCCACCGCCCACACTGTGCGCTGCAGACTCCAGGTGTCCTCCAGACTGAGGACAGCATTCTCCTGAAATCGCACAAAGGAAACTAGTCTCCCGCCCACATCAAAACGCCCTTCCAATGCTGTGCTTTCTTCTTCTTCCCTTTGCAAGGTGAGGAATCTCAACCAAAACTTGGGGCCGCCCTGCTCTTTCCTCCCCACCACGGCGTCTGCAGCAGCCCCCCACTGCCCCCAGCCAGATCCCTTCGGAACCTTGCCCAGCGACTAGGATGAGGGTTTACGCCCCCAGGTGCCAGAAGTTGCCACGGCAGGAAGTCGTGGGCGCCCACAGGGTTACAGACCACACAGTTCAGGCACCGCCCACCACAAACACGCATGGGAATTCCCGAAGGCCACACAGTTTCCTCAGTAACAATTAGAAGCAAAGGGCTGTCACCAGAGCATGAAATGGCATGGCGTTTGCAGTCATGGCCACAGGGAAAGTATTTAAACATTTTAAATAATCTCTTTTCCAAAAGAAATTTGTCATTGCTGCTAAGAATTATTCACTATTCACTATGCAGAGGATGGATGCATTAGTATTTATAAAAGGCAGGTAAATTGAGTTCTTTCTACTAGGATTCATTTAGTAAGCAGATATCTATAATTTAACAAGTGCATGCCAGACCTCAGGCTGGGAGCATTGAAGACAGGGACAGACAGGGGTTGGTTCATGGCTCAAGGGCTCACACCCTAGTGGGCATGTCCTGATGGCTCTGAAGACTTCCAAATCCTAGCCTTCTGCCGGTGGGAATGAGTGCAAAGCATCATCAATGTATTCGTGCAGAAATACTTACAGAAGGCTTGATTTGTAACGGATCTGTTCTAGACTCTCAGGTTTTTTTAAAAAGCTGATGTCACGAAACTCATGGCCTAGAGAATGAACATGGACGACGCTGCACACCTAGGTAATTAATGTATACAGTCTTGTGTGTCGGAGGGGGATAGCGTGGGGGGGGTGGTAAAGAGGTGGGGAGGAACGGGGAAAGCGAGCTCTGCAAAGTCGAGAGAGAGGGGACAGTGCGGGATGCTCCGGGGTGTCACGGGCCACAGTAGTGATTACTGAAATTAGATAAAATAGTCATGAAAATAGTCAACAGGTGGAGGAACCGTTACATGTACAGCTCCGAAGTCACCCAGGCCGCAGGGAGCAGAGCCCTGTAAGTCAGCGCGATGTTCAGAAAGTGTCTTTGAAGCTGAATCCCAGGAGGAGATGGGATGCCGCCGTGCACACCTCCGAGGTGTGCTGCTCAACCTCACGAGCAGGGGCGGGGAGGCGGGGCTCTGGGCATGGCCTCACGGATGGGCTTGCTCACTCACAGTGAGTGAGCGACACATCCAACCCATGTGACTTCCTCAGCCAATAAAGCCCGTCGGGGAATCCATGGCATTTGGTGACTCCCAGTCTTTGAAGCTGAGAATGAATGTGTCAGCTCACGAGTCACAAGAGGTTTTGGGATCTGACCACGTTTGGCTCTGGCCTCAGTGTCACACCCAAGCCCCTGTGGATGCCCTGTGTGCTGGAATGTCACTCCGTCCCCCTGGTATTGATCAGGACCCGAGCGCCGTGAGAGTTACTGCGTTTCAGAGGGGCTCCGGGTTTGCTGTGCCGGGTTAGGGCCGGCATCCAGGCGTGCCATTCTGCACATTGTCAATGCCTTGTGCTGTTTTGTGAGTGATGGTCCCTGACTGCCAAAACATGTAGCTAATCAGAAGATTGTATTCGCAAAGGAAGGCAAGAAGCAGCTGACTGAGGACCCAAAGAATCCCTTCCCTCTGTCCGTCTCAGAGTTGTCTAACTCCAAGTTCAAAACTAGCAGCTAGTCAGTGCTCACGGGATTCACCTCCACTGCGCTGGCTCACGGGGGCCAGGCGCTTCTAATCCTCCTCTCGCAAAACCACCTCATTCCGCACTGACCACCAAATGCAACCCCAGATGATCCCACACGGCGCTGATACCACCTGCTTGTCCACAAGCTGCACCGTGACCCAAGGGGTCCTGCTGACACCAGGTCGGGGCAGGGGACAGGCCCAGCTGTGAGATTGTGGGTCTCAGGCCGATTCACCACTCAGACCGACAGGCGGATTTTCTTTTTTTCAGGGGGAAAAAAAAAAGCTGCTTCTGTTGATGAATGTGAATGTTTCCAGAACCTCGCCACCAAGTATTGTCTAAGGCACTCAGAATTCAAGAACATGATGAATGGGGATTTTTTATGATAGATCGAATAAAAGGAAGCTGGTATTAACTATTATGCCATGTTGAGCAGTTCTGAGTGGTTTAAGGAGAATTAAAGGACACTGTGAGTCTCTCTAGGACATAGACGTTTCTCCCCAGGTGACGCAGGACCCGGATGCCGTGGGCTTACTGATGGGCGGATTCACTCAGGCTCCACTTCCTCCAGGTTCATGGTTTCTACTCAGAGGAAATACTTATTTACAGGCAGTATTGATAACATTTGCTTAGTCATTGTTAGGCACTGAGAAAACACTTTTAGAAAGGGCAGCAAGAATTAGCATCTTATCGCAGAGGCCCCAAACCCTTAAGTGATTTGTTGATAATTAAAAACCTTTTAAAAAGTCACCCACGAAGCAAGAAGCCACCACTGGGCTCCGACGCTGACCGGGTTGGTTTCCGGCATCTTTCACACCCTCACTGCCTCTCTGTCACCGAGCCCGCTGCGAGAGGAGCACGCTTCCCTGCTCAGCCTTCTCTGCCTCTAGGGGGACCACGTGTCCCCGTCTGGACCATGTGACATGGAGAGAACTCTCCTGGGCAGACTATGATTGGTGTCCTTTTGCAAGCAAAGGAAGAAGCCCAGCTGGCATGTGTCTGTGTCTCTCTGTCCCCTTCACCCCCTTGTCCTTCCACAATCCTGAATGGGTGTCTGATACTGCATCCGTGAGGGAGCAGGGAAGGGGTGGCAGAGATCCCGGGAGAACCGTGAGCCGCCATGGACCGCCTGGCCCCGCTCTGACACCAGAGGCATGGACCGCAATGGCAGCTGTGATCTGAACTTCCCTACAGGCAAGATGTGAACCAGCTCAGATTTGGGAGATAAGCCAGTTGGGTGAGAATCAGCTTTACACTGGCCTTAACTAGTTACAAAGGGCCTGCGTGCCAAGTTTAAAGGTTTTTCTTCATTAATGGGTCTCACATACACTTCAGAATGTATCATACAAACTGTTGGCTTTATCTGTTGAACTTACTTCTCAACACATCCGGATTATCACGATAAACTCATGTACTAAAGGGGGCCATTATCACCCCCAGTGGGTGTTACGGAAAATGTGCGTTCCACACTGGCGGACTCTCTCTGGGTGACCCTGCTAACAGGCGAGCAAGTCCTGGTTCAAACTTGGGTTTTATTCTCAGGGGCTTTGCATGAATGTCACTTTCCCTTTCAATCACATTTCCTCTTTGTATATAGAAATAGATCCCTCTAATTGCCATGCACACCCAAACCATGCACCTGTCAGCTGGAAAACCTCTCCAATTTGAAGCTAATAAACATCTCGACAAGGAGACTCCATCAGACTATCCAAAAAATTCTATCTGTCAGAAGAATAACATTGTAAAATATTGAATAAGTATTCAATAAATGAACATCATTCATTTATTCAATAAGTGAATATTGAATAAGTGAATACTGCTGTAATGAGTAATAGACATTACAATTCAATAGTATCTTCACCCACAACTTAGTTTTGATTATCCTGATGGAAACCATGTGACTCTTTTTC
>PVJI01029573.1:0-15144 GCA_004026765.1 Micronycteris hirsuta
AGGTAACTGTCTCCTTTCCTCTTGCTGCTCCCAGGATCCTTTCCTTATTTTTGATCTTGGGTAACGTAATTATGATGTGTCTTGGTGTGTTCCTCTTTGGGTCCAACTTCTTTGGGACTCTCTGAGCTTCCTGGACTTCCCGAAAGTCTATTTCCTTCGCCAGCTTCGGGAAATTCTCCATCATTATGTGTTCAAATAATTTTTCAATTCCTCGGATTTCTTCTTCTCCTTCTGGCAGCCCTATGATCCGTATGTTGGGACGTTTACAGATGTCTTGGAGGTTTCTGAGCCGTTTTTTGAATTCTTGTTGCTTCCTTCTTTTCTGGTTGGATGTTTTTTTCTTTCTGCTAGTCCACTCCGTTGATTTGAGTCCCAGTTTCCTTATCTCTATTGGTTCCCTGCAGATCTCTCCTTATTTGTTCAAGCAACTTCGTTAATTTTTCGTCGAATTCTGTTAGCATCCTTATTACAAGGGTTTTGAACTGTGCATCTGATAGGTTGGCTATCTCCTGGTCGGTTAGCTCTGGGGCTTTGATCTGTTCCTTTCTTTGGGCCATTTCCCCCCACCCCTTGGTGAGCCTGTTACTGTAAGGAGGGCGGAGTCTTGGGGATCCCCTGTGCAGGGAAGCTCCCGGTAGTTGAGCTGTGAGGTAGCCTGTGGGGGCGCGACCTGAGAGCACAATGGCGCCTTCTCCGCTCTCCGCACCCACACCGCCTCCTGCAAGCAATTCGGGCCCCTCTGTGCTGGCTCCGGGGGTCGCTCCGGGGTCGCTGGACAGGCTGCACAGCTCCAATCCCCCGCGGGTCTCCCCAGCGAACTCTCCTGTGAGGCCGGGAGTTCCTCCTGCTGCCGACTCCACCCCCACAGGTGCTCTCAATCTGCGCCGATGGGTTGCGCCCTGCCTTCTCTCTCGGTTTCTCTGCACGCGAATGCAGACCTGCCTGGTCCACCAGTCTCGGCCGTGCTGGGTCCGGATGAGCCGGGCGCAGACAGCGCTTCAGTCGGGCCCCCCGTCTGGGTGTGCTGCAGCCACGCAGGGACCGCCCCTCCAACCGCGGTCCGGCCGTCTGCTCACCTGCTCGCAGCGGGGTCACCAAGCGCTCTCCCTCCGCCCTGCTCCTCCCGGCTCACCAAACTGGATGAATGTATCTTCTTTAATTCCTTGGTTGTTGGACTTCCTCTCAATACGATTTTCTCTCAGATCTGGCTGTTTTTGGATGTGTAAATTTCTGATTTTTTTCCTTGTTTGGTTGTGCGAGGCGGTACGGCGCATTCACCTATGCTGCCATCTTAGGAAGCTGATTTTGCTGATATTTTCTTTAGGTGTGGAGAAGCTTTTGACTTTGATGATGTTGCATTTATTTATTCTTTCCTTTATGTCTCTTCCTCTAGGGAGCACAACAGTGAAAATATTCCTGTGTGGGATATCTGAGATTTTGCTGTCTATGTTCTCCTTTAGGACTTTTATGGTGTTGCAACTTTTATGTAAGTCTTTTATCCACCATCATTTTATTTTTGTATATGGTGTAAGTTGGTGGTCAAGTTTCATTTTTTTGCATGTAGCTTTCTAGATCTCCCAACATCATTTGTTGAAAAGGCTATTTTTACTCCATTTTATGCTTCTTCGTCCTTGTTGAATATTAATTGACCATAGAGACTTGGGTTTATTTCTTAGCTCTCTATTCTGTTCCATTGGTCTATGTTCAGTTCCTATGCCAATACAAGGCTGTTTTTATTACACTGGCCTTGTAATACAGTTTGATATCAGGTATTGTGATCCTCCTTCTTTGTTGTTTTTTGTCAAAATTGCTGCAGCTATTCAGGTTCTTTTATGGTTCCATTTAAATATTTGAAATATTTGTTCCATATCTGTGAAAAATGTCATTGATATTTTAATAGGGATTGCACTGAATCTATAAATTGCTTTGGGTAGTATGGGCATTTTGAAGATGTTAATTCTTCCAATCTAAGAACATAGTACATGCTTCCATTTCTTTGTCTTCCTTAATTTCTTTCTTCAGGGTTGTGTAGTTTTCTGAGTACAGGTCTTTCACCTCCTTGGTAAGGTTTATTCCTAGGTACTTTATTTTTGTTGTTGCTATATCAAATGGGATTTTTTTTCCTGATTTCTGTTTCTGATATTTCATTGTTGGTGTACAAAAATGCCTTTGATTTCTGAATATTGACTTTGTATCCCACTGTTTTGCAAAATTCACTTATTAGGTCATGCAGTTTTTTTGTGGATTCTATAGGATTTTCTATGTATAGTTATCATGTCATCTGAAAACAATGACAGTTTTGCTTCCTCCTTTCCAATATGGATGTCTTTTATTTATTTTTCTTGTCTAATGGCTTAGGCTAGGACTTCCAATACTATGTTGAACAGAAGTGATGAAAGCGGACATCCTTGTCTTGTTCCTGATCTTCGTGGGAAAGTTTTTAGTTTTTGCCCACTGAGTATGATGTTGGTACTTCTTCCAGTTTTTTTTTTTTTAATTAAAAATGTGTTTTGTCACCAGCATCCATGGAAGGTTGTATGCCAGGAAAAGGGGTTGGGGTGGCATCATAGTCACAATTTACAACCCTTTACAATTACTATAAAACCTTTGTACATATCTCATACCTGGTAAAGGAGAGGGCAAGCAGGGCAATGGCTGCAAAGTGGAGCCAAGACTATTTGCAGAAGAAGTTATAGGGTTCAGGCAAGGAGAACAGGAAGATCTTGAGCTTGGAGACCTAGGAAAGAAGTGTGGGTGTGTATTCCCACCCTCACTGTTGCCACTGCATTCCAGTGACAATGAAGGCCTGGGCCAACATGACAATATGGCTATCGATAATCCATTTGTACATGGCCACTATTGCTACTGACAGAACTCCTTTACAGGCTGCCCATCTTCGATGAAGCGCTTGAGGAACAGCTCTCACAATGTTGATAACATGAGGTGAGCAGGTTGTTCAAGGTCTTCTGCTCATCAAAAGAGGCCAGCAGGTTGACTACTGACATCTGTTTCTTAACCTGTTAGACCAAGTCTACAAAAGTGTTGTGGAAATCCTCAACTGTGAACTCCTAAAGCCTGAGACACCACGTTCTCTTTGATGTTGGCAGACACAGCCTTTAACAGGTGTAATTCTTTGCACTGACAAGAGAAAGAGTCCAAAAGCTCAGTAGAAAAAGCTCCCATCAGGCCTGGTCTTGAAGGTGTAGGAGTACTTTTTGTGGAGGTCCTTGAACTCCTGTTGATGGAGGTTGTTCTCAGCATACTCCCTATTATGGAATGATAGGTCCAGCAGCTCTGAAACCAGCTCTGCACAGCAATCTTTGGCTGAATTTGGTTCTGCAGAGCCATGATGGGTTTATTACTGGCCAACTGATACCTTTAGAATGACTGCCCAACAGCAACTCCTGCTTCCATTGCTGAGGTTCCATTCCCCATCATTAAACTCCCAATTCACTTTATGAAAAGACCTAGAAAGTTTATCAAAATTATTAAAGCCCACAATGTGATATCACTACCCACCCACTGGAAAGGTCAAAATGAAAAAGACTTAAAATCACCAAACGTTGGCAAGGTTGTGGAGCAACCCGAACAATCATATGTGGCTAGGTAGTAGGAGAATAAAATAATACAAACACTTTTGAAAACTGGTAGTTTCATTAAAGTTAAATATATATCTACTTCATGACCCAGAAATTCCAGCCTTGGCAATATTGCCAAGAAAAATGCAAACACATGTCTACAAAGAGCTTTTTAAACAAATATTGTTAGCATCTTTATAATAAACAAAAACTAGCCCTGGCTGGCATAGCTCAGTGGATTGAGTGCGGGCTGGGAACTAAAGGGTCCCGGTTCGATTCCCAGTCAAGGCACAAGCCTGGGTTGCAGGCCAGGTCCCCAGTGAGGGCCATGTGAGAGGCAACCATACATTGCTGTTTCTGTCCCTCTCTGTCTCCCTCCCTTCCCCTCTCTCTAAAAATTAAAAAAAAATAAAAAAAAAACCCACAAAAAAACAAAACTAGAAACAGCTCAGGTGTCTATCAGCAAGAAGGATAAACAAACTGTGATATATTTATACAACAGAATATTGCTGAGCCATACAGAGGAACAAAGTACCTGATATATTCAACTATGAACACAATAAGCCTCACAGAAACAAATAAATACTATACAATTCCATTGAATGAAGTTCTAAAATAGGCAAAATTAAATTATAGTAATAGAAATCGGATCAACAATTACTTCTTGCAAGGAATAACTGAAAAGGGACATGATGGAACTTTCTAGATTAATGGAAATGTTCTATATTTAGTTGTAGGTTATATCAGTGTAGACATTTGTCAAAACTGATAAAAATGTACATTTAAGAATCTTGTGTTATGTTACTGTATACCTCAAATTAAAAAATTCTTAGGAAAAAAGGTAATGCATGGAGTCCATCCAAGCGATGGATTGCAGTTCTGATAGAAAAGTAACAATGAAGGCTTATGGAATCTCAAAACACAACGAGTAATTAAGCTGTTATTAAGCTTAACTTCCTAGGACTTGTCAGTGTTACTGTGCCTGAAACATTGCTGAAATACTGTTTTGTTTTTGCAAATAAATGCATACTTGAAACATTACAAAGATATTTCTCTGTCAAGGTATTATTATGGTTACACCTTTCATATCAAAAACAATGTTTATTAAATGAAATGAAAAGATTAAAGAACAAAGAAAAATTTCCTGACTTCCCACTGGAGAAAATTTCAATATCATACCTTACATGTTTTTGAAACTGGTACTTTTTCTTGTTTTAAACTTTTTATTTCGTGAGCAGCATGGGAATTTCCTTTCAATCTCTGTATTGTCATAAACTCATACTTTCTCTGCAACAGCACAAATCCATGAATTAAAGAACAATTACATTAAAAGTGTGAAGGTCCAAAAGCAAGCATTTTAAAATTCACTTGTGTCAAAAGAGAAGAACAAGCAACTTACCTGTAAATTATCTAAACGCGCTTGAACTCTTTTAGCCTGAATCTCCATCTTCCTATTTTCTTCACTTACTTCATTCAACTAAAGTAGGAAAATGTTATTACATATTTCAATATAATCCTTAAACTGATTTAAAACTGAAGATTTCCCAAATAATCTACCTTCTCTAGTCTGCATAACTAAGCAATGTAACAAAACAGAAGTAACATTCATGATTAAAGATCACAGCTGAAATCAGCATTTGTCAACAAAACATTGAGAGTACCTAACTCTACTTCATTCTATGAAAAATTTGAAGTATCACAAGATCTTATAAGTATATATTTCAATGGGAGATATCTTTTACTTGAACATTTTTATCTTTAGAATTTTTAATTATTTTATTAATATAGTTTATTGATTATGCTATTAGTTGTCCCATTTATTTCTCCCATCCACCCTGTACCCTCCTCGCACCAGCATTCCCCCCTCCTTAGTTCATGTCACGGACCATACATATAAGTTCTTTGGTTTCTCCATTTCCCATATTATTCTTGACCTCCCTGTCTATTTTGTACCTACCATTTATGCTTCTTATTCCCTGTACCATTTCCCCCATTCTCCCCCTCCCCACTGATATCCTCCATGTGATCTCTATATCAGTGAATCTGTTCCTCTTCTAGATGTTTGTATAGTTCAGTTTTCTTAATTTTAGGTTCAGCTATTGATTGATAGTACTGTTTGTTGTCATTTTAATGTTCGTATTTTTTATCTTCTTCTTTTTCTAAGATAAGTCCCTTTACATTTCATATAATAAGGGTTTGGTGATGATGAACAACTTTCACTTGACCTTATCTGAGAAGCACTTTATCTGCCCTTCCATTCTAAATGATAGCTTTGCTGGATAGAGTAATCTTGGATATAGGACCTTGTCTTTCATGACTTTGAATACTTCTTTCCAGTCCCTTCTTGCCTGCAAGGTTTCTCTTGAGAAATTAGCTGACAGTCATATGGGATCTCCTTTATAGGTAACTGTCCCCTTTTCTCTTGCTATTTTTAAGATTCTCTCCTTATCTTTAATCTTGGGTAATGTAATTATGATATGCCTTCCTTGGATCCAACTTCTTTGGGACTCTGAGCTTCCTGGATTTCCTAGAAGTCTATTTCTTTTGCTAACTTGGAGAAGTTCTCCTTCCTTATGTTTTCAAAAAAGTGTTCAGTTTCTTGCTCTTCCTCTTCTCCTTCTGGCACCCCTATGACTCTGATGTTGGAATGTTTAAAGTTTTCCCAGAGGTTCCTAAGCTTCGCCTCATTTTTTCCAATAATTGGTTCTTCATTCTGTTCTGATTGGAAGTTTACTTCTTCCTTCTGCTTCAAACCATTTATTTGAGTCCCGGTTTCTTTCCCTTCACTGTTGGTACCCCTCAACATTTTATTTCATTTTTCTTAGCCTTCACTTTTTCCTCTATTTTGTGACTATACTCAACCATTTCTGTGAGGATCCTGATTACCAATGTTTTGAACTGTGCATCTATCTCTTTGTCTCTTAGTTGAATTTTATCTGGAGCATTGATCTGTTCTTTCATTTGGGCCATATTTTTTTTGTCTTGGAGCCCTTTTTACGTAGTAAGGTTGGAGCCTTAGGTATTTGCCAGGGCAGGCCAAACCATGTCCTTGTGTTGAGTAGCTGTATGTGGAGGAGGGATCTGGGAGGGAACAATGCCGCTTGCTTGGCTCTTAGCAGGCTTTCAGTCACTTCCCTCACTACTCACAAGCAAATTGGGCCCTTCTGGTGCTGATCTCAGGTGGGTGGGTTTGTGTACCTTCTAGGACCTGGTGGGTCTCTCCAAAAAACTCTCTTGTGAGGCTGGGAGTTTCTGCCGCTGCCACCTCAACTCCCACAGGTTTTTTTCAGTCTGAGGATTTGAGTCTTTATTTCCCTGCCCTGGAACCCTAGGTTGCATTGTCTGTCTCGCTTTCCAGTGGGAAAGGAAGAGAAAAAGTCACACAAATCCAGGAATCACAAATGTTCCCAATCAAGAGGAACCCAAAGAGGCCAACTCCAAGACACATCATAATTAAAATAGCAATATTCAAAGACAAAGACAGAATCTTAAAGGCAGCAAGGGAAAAACAGAAGTAACATACAAAAGAACACTGACAAGGATGCAAATGTGGGGCTGCCTGGTCTGCCAGCCTCGGCCTTGCCGCACATCCTCTCCTCTACGGCTGCCAGTCTCCACCCCTCCTACTATTCTGGATGAATGTTTCTTCTTATTTCCTTAGTTGTCAGACTTCCCTACAGATCGATTTTCTGACAGTTCTGGTTATTTTATTTTCAATTTATTGTTGGCCTTCTCTAGGTTATGCAAAGAGGCAAAGTGTATCCACCTACACATTAATTTTGGCCAGAAGTCTGATTGAACTTTTTATTGAACTATATTGTATATACAGAAAACTGTGCTACACATGAAGCATAAAGTATAATGAATTACTGGGATTGTATTAAATGTACATTACCCAAGATTAAAAATAAGGAGAGAAGCAGCAAGAGAAAAGGAGACAATCACCTACAAAGGAGTTCCCATAAGACTGCCAGCTGATTTCTCAAGAGACCTTTCAGGTAAGAAGGGGCTGGAAAGAAGTATACAAAGTCATGAAAGGCAAGGACCTACATCCAAGTATACTCTATCCAGCAAAACTCTCATTTAGAATTTAAGGGCAGATAAAGTGCTTCTCAGATGAGGTCAAGTTCAAGGAGTTCATCATCACCCAGTGTGGCAGTGATTTCCACACGCGTGTAAACACGCAGTCCTGAGAATTTACATGTTTTGAGCACAGCTCCGTGTGATTCCCGTGTGAACAAGTGTGGATCATGTCTGTGGAATGGGAATTCTCTAATAGGAATTTGGCAAAGATGTATCTTAAAAAATTCTGGCTTGCTGTGCCCTGCATATTACTTTAACCTGGTCCTATCTGCCACTGGACCTGAATTTACATCCTAATGCCTTGCTATGAGTAATCCTACCCCTGTTCTGCTTAATCCCATGAATAGTCAATCCAATGTAAATGTGTCTTAATGCCTCTAATAAAACCCCCAGCTAAGCAACCCACGAGGTCTTTCTCCCCAAGATGGGGATGGTGGAGGAGACCCGTGGCCGCCGGATTCTCACCTCCAAGCGTGTCTCTGGGTAAGATTGATTCACGCGATCGGGGCGGTCCCCCCACGGATTTTGCGGGTTGAAATCCGCGACAACCCAGCCTTTACTATATGAAATGTTAAAGGGATTTATATAAGACATGCATGGTTAACAGGGGAGTGGGAGGGGGAGAGAGAGGGAAAAATGTATAAAGAATAAGTAGCATAAATGGTAGGTAGGAAACAGACAGGGGGAAGTTAAGAATAGTATAGGAAATGTAGATGCCAAAGAACATATGCATATGACCCATGGACAAGAACTAAAGAGGATGAATGTAGAGGGCAGTGTGCGGGGCAGAGGGGAATAAAGGGGGGAAAATGGGACAACTGTAATAGCATAATCAATAACATATTTTAAAAAAAGAAATGGTGTTGGAACTTTGGGAAAGCTACATGCAAAAAAATGAAACTTGACCACTAACTTACACCATACACAAAAATAAATTAAAGGTGGATAAAAGACTTAAATATAAATCACGACATCATAAAAGTCCCACAGGGGAACATAGGGAGGAAAATCTCAGATATTCCACACAGCAATATTTTCAATAATCTGTCCCCTAGAGCAAGGGACATAAAGGAAGGAATAAACAAATTGTACATCAACATAAAAAGCTTCTGCACGGCTAAATAAAACATCAGAAAAATGAAAAGGGAATTCACTGCATGGGAAAGTATATTTTCCAATGACACCTTGGACTAGAGTTTGATCTCCAAAATATATAATGAACACACACGACTCCACTCTAGGAAAACAAACAATCCCATTAAAAAATGGGCAAAGGAAATGAAGAGACACTTCTCCAAGGAGGACATACAGAGGGCCCAGAGACATATGAAAGGATGATCAGCATCACTAGCCATCAGAGAGATGCAAATTGAAACAACGAGATACTACTTGACAATGGTCAGAATGACCAGCATAACCAAATCAACAAACAAGAAGTGTTGGAGAGGTTGTGGAGAAAAGGGAACCCTAGTACACTGTTAGTGGGAATGCACACTGGTGTAGACACTGTGGAAAACACTATGGAATTTCCTCAAAAACCTAAAAATGGAACTGCCTTTTTACCTGACAACTACACTGCTGGGACTATACCCTAAGAATCTTGAAAAACCAATTCAAAAGAACCTCTGCACCTCAATGTTCATAGCAGCGCAATATACAATAGCCAAGTGCTGGAAGCAACCTACATGCCCATCAGTAAATGAGTGGATCAAAAATTGTGGTACATTTACATGATGGAGTACTATGCAGCACAAAGAAAGAAGGAGCTCCTACCCTTTATGTCAGTGTGGATGAAACTAGAGAAAAAATTTATGCTAAGTGAAATTATGCTAAGTGAAATAAGCCAGGCAGTGAAAGACAAATACAGTGATCCCTCTCCTATTGCAGGAGTTATGTTCCACGGATCCCCGCGATAGGTGAAAATCCGTAAAGTAGCGGTGTTATATTTATTTTATTATTTTTATATATTTTAAGGCTTTATAAACCCTCCCCACACTCCTATAAACCTTTTCAACTCTCTTATTAACCTTTCCCACACTCTTATAAACACTTCATATGCTCTTAAACACTTTCTACACTCTTAAACCTAGATAATTTTAACAACATATAAAATTCTATATGGGTACTCACCAGTGAAGTATACTGCAACTTGAATGATGAAGATCGTGAATTATGTAGCTGTGCAGTATTGATGGCAATGAAGGTGATAACGATGAGATGAATGTACTGCACTGCCAAGAAGAGCATCACGGCTCTTCTCAAGGCACCACTTCATCAGGTGCGTCATCAGGTGGTGCAGTGTCTTCACCCTGGGCCGTAACTTCTATTTCCACTAAAGGCGTATGTGTGACTGATCTCTTTGTCTAAGTAATGAACATAGTTATGGAAAGTTGCTGGAGCTGCTTTTTCTTCTGAGTGAGAAGGTTTTTATAAACTGACATGCCACTCTCGATTGTATTTATGAAGTGCAGTGAATAAAGCATCTGGGGGTCCCATTCTTCAGCCACTGGCTGAAGTTCTTTGGCCATTCTGACCATGGTTGCAAGATGATCGAGTGTTAGGCCAACCTCCTCCTCTTCTCTAACCCGTAGTTCATCTTGTTCTTCATCCTCCTCTTCACTTGCTGACTTCGTCATCTCCGTCAGATCTTTGTCCATCAATAGTTGTGAGTGGACATCTGCAGAGGCAGCTTCTCCATGCAAAGAAATGCTCTTGAGTCCAAAGCTTCTCTGAATTTTGTCAAACCAGCCCTTGCTGGCACTGAATGGGGTTGGTCTGGTGGGAGAAGCACTCGATGGTCCTGTTTCTGCATCGTCGTCCTCATCATCCTCGTCACCGTCGTGAACATCTGTGCTTTCCGCAAAACTGTCATAAAGTTTCTTGGCCTTCGTCCGGATGGTGATGGTATCCAGTGAGATATTCTTCTTCCTGCAGTCATTTATCCACAGGGCCAATGCAGACTCCATCCTCACAATGGCCTTATTACGGGAAGTGACCACCCTCTTTGCAGTCTTGTTAAAAGTCATTGTTGCCATAGACCTAATAATCTTCTCGTCTTTGTTTATGTATTGAACAGTAGATTCGTTGATCCCGTAATGGCGGCCTACAGCCACGTAGCTTTTGCCTTTCTTTAACATGTTGAGAAGTTCCACCTTTTCTTTGATGGTAAGCATATTCTTCTGGTGTTTGGGTTCACTGCCAGAAGCCTTAGAAGGTGCAGAATGTTTAGGTGGCACCATACGGCTTGAAATAAATTCGAACTTTTAAGAAAATTTCACAAAATACACACCACCACAGAGCAACACTACATGCAGCGATCAGACATTGATGTGAAGTGGACAAAGAGAGATGCAGAACTCATGGGCACAGTGCTGGAGAGCAAACAGACCGATGTTACGGTCACTGAGCCAATCAGTGCCCAGGAACACAGTGCTCTGGTTTGTCACCTTCCATTCTATCAGCCAGTAGTGTGCCGTGTACAATCTCACGTTGGCAAACTTGTACAAGAGGTAGTGGCATACTGCATTTCCACTGTGTATAGTACAGTATTCATCCGCTGATGAAATACGTACTGTATTTTATTTCGATTTAATACTCTTTTAATATGTTTGAATTAACATTTTTTATATTGTTTTAAATTTTTTAGGCAAAAATAATTACAATCATAAATATTATATAAATACCTATATACTGCAAAATCCCGCAATATAGCGAACATTCTGCGATACAGAATTAGATTTTTTTTTTTAAAAACCTGTTATACAGTGAAGCTGCAATAAGTGAACCACAGTACAGCGAGGGACGACTGTACTATATGATCTCACCTATAAGTGGAACCTAATCAACAAAACAAACAAAATAGCAAAATATAACCAGAGACTTTGAAATTAAGAACAAATTGACAGTACCCAGATGGGAGGTGGGAGGGGATAATGCGGGGGGGGGGTGCTAGTGGTAAAGGAAGATGTATATAGGACATATGGACAGCCCAGGCTGGTGTGGCTCCGTGGATTGATCGCCGGCTGTGAATGAGAGGGTCACTAGTTCTAGTCCCAATCGGGGCACATGCCTGGGTTGCAGGCTATGTCCCTGGTTGAAAGTGTGTGAGAGGAAACTGGTTGATGTATCTCTCACACTTCAGTGTTTCTCTCCCTCTCTTTCTCCCTCCCTTCCTCCTATGTCTCTAAAAATAAATAAATAAAATCTCTACTTAAAAAAAAATAAAAGGACACAATGACAAAGCCAAAGGGGTATAGGATGGAGGGTGGGTATAGTTCGAGATGGCTGGGGTGAAGGGGAGTGGTGGGGGAAAATTTGAAACAACTGTACTTGAACAACAGTAAGAAAAAGAAAAAAAATTTTTTTTAAACTTTAAATTAAAAAAAAGAATTAGAGCCCTGGCTGGTGTAGCTCAGTGGATTGAGCGCGGGCTGGGAACCAGAGGGTCCTGGTTCGATTCCCAGTCAGGGCACATGCCTGGGTTGCGGACCAGGTCCCCAGTGAGGACCATGTAAGGGGCAACCATACATTGCTGTTTCTCTCTCTCTCTTTCTCCCTCCCTTCCCCTCTCTCTCTAAAAATAAAATAAATAAAATCTTAAAAAAAATAAATAAAATAAAAAAAGAATTAAGAAGTTGTTTTCTATTACTAGTAATTAGGAGTTGCTGAATTTTTTAATCAATAGAAATTATGATATTTCTTTGAAGAGAAACAGTAATTTTCAGGACTTCCGGCAAGATGGAGGTGTAGGTAGACACGCCGTGCCTCCTCACACAACCAAACAAGGAAAAACAGCAATTCGAATTAAACAAAAACAGCCAGATCTGAGAGAAAATCGAACTGAGAGGGAAGTCCGACAACCAAGGAGTTAAAGAAGACACATTCATGCAGTCTGGTAAGCCGGGCGGAGCACGGCAGGGAGCGCGCAGCAGACAGGGCTGAGAGAGTGAGGCAAGAGGGCGGTTTGTGGAGTGGTACTGGCAATGCTGCAGCTGCCTGGAGAGAACTGCCCGAGCGTGCCTGACCAAAATGCGGCCGGCGCCTGGCCCACCCAGATCCGGAGGGGCCGAGACTGGTGGACTGGGTGGGTCCTCATTCGTGTGTAGACAAACCGGGAGAAAAAAGCAGGGAGCAGAACCCATCAACGCGGGGAAGTAAAACCTCAAACCACCGTGTGAAAACACCTGTGGGGGTTTAGGTGGAGGCGGGAGGAACTCCCAGTCTCACAGAGAGTTCTCTGGGGAGACCCACAGGGACTTGGAATGGTGTAGGCCCATCCACTGCGGCCAGAGCCAGCACAGAAGAGCGCAACTTGCTTTTGGGTAGCAGTGAGGGCACGGAGAGCGGAGCAGGTGCCATTGTCTCTCACGACCCACACCCACAGGCTGCGTCACAACACAGTCACAAAACAACCACGTGAGTTTTCCTCGCCCAGGTGAACGTCCAAGGCTCCACCCCCCTTAAAGCAACAGGCCACTGAGGAAAAAAAAAAAGGCCCAGATCAAAGTTCCAGAAAAAACACAACTAAGTGACCAAGAGATAGCCAATCTATCAGATGCACAGTTTAAAACACTGGTAATCAGGATGATCAAAGAATATGAAGAAAAATTATCGCAATTACTTGAACAAATGAGAAGGGATGAGAAGGAAACTGGGACTCAAATCAACAGAGTGGACCAGAAGAAAGAAAAAAACACCCAACCAGAAAAGAATGAAGAAACAATAATTCAAAAAACTGAGGAGAGGCTCAGGAACCTCCAGTATATCCTTAAATGTCCCAACATCCGAGTCATAGGGGTGCCAGAAGGAGAAGAGGAAGACCAAGGGACTGAAAACCTATTTGAACAAATAACGATGGAGAACTTCCCCAAGCTGGTGAAAGAAATAGACTTTCGGGAAGTCCAGGAAGCTCAGAGAGTCCCAAAGAAGTTGGACTCAAAGAGGAACACTCCAAGACACATCGTAATTACATTACCCAAGATTAAAAATAAGGAGAGAATCCTAGAAGCAGCAAGAGAAAAGGAGACAGTTACCTACAAAGGAATTTCCATAAGACTGTCAGCTGATTTCTCAAAAGAGACCTTGCAGGCAAGAAGGGGCTGGAAAGAAGTATTCCAAGTCATGAGAGGCAAGGACCTACATCCAAGAATACTCTATCCAGCAAAGCTATCATTTAGAATGGAAGGGCAGATAAAGTGCTTCTCAGATAAGGTTAAGTTCAAGGAGTTCATCATCACCCAGCTTTTATTGTATGAAATGTTAAAGGGATTTATATAAGGTATGGAGGGATATCAACAGGGGAATGGTAGGGGGAGAGAGGGGGAAAGGGGCAGAGAATAAGTAGCATAAATGGTAGGTAGAAAACAGACAGGGGGAGGTTAAGAATAGTATAGGAAATGTAGAAGCCAAAGAACTTATGTGTATGACCTATGGACAAAAACTAAAGGGCGGGGAATGGGGGTGGTATGGGGGCGGAGGGGAAGAAAGGGGGAAAAATGGGACAACTGTAATAGCATAATCAATAAAATATATTTAAAAAAAAAGAAATAGTAATTTTCAAATGATAAACCACCCTTGTATTTCTGAACTAAATCTACTTTAGTTGTACTATCCTTTTTATGTATCACTGAATTTAATTTGCTGATATTTAAAAATTTTGCATCTTTATTCATGAGAGACTGGTTTACATTTTTCTTTCCTTATAATGTTCTCAACAGGCTTAGTTTCAAGGCTATGGTGGCTTCCTACAACAAGAAGGGGGATTTTTCTGTTTGGTTTTTTTTTTCCTATTTATGCTTAAATTATAATACATGATATTTCATCCTTAAAATTTAGTCATGAGTCTTACTGTTCCCTCCTTGAAGGTAAGGTATCTTATGTTTTCTCTGGCCACATTGAAAGTTTTATCTTTACCCAAAGTTTTCAACAGTCTTAAAATAATGTGCCTATGTATGTATGTGTGGTTTTCCTCAATTATTTGTCCTGTTTAGGGTTAATAAAATTTCTTAAATCTCTGTTTGGGTTGGCATCTTTTACAAGTTTTGAAAATTCGTGACCATTATCTCTTCACATTGCTTTTGCCTCATTATCTCTTTTTGGAACTCTCATGGTATACTTTTTTAACAAGGTCTCGTGTCTCTTTTATACATTTTCTATTCTTTCTCTACTTCATATTTTTATTTCAAGACTTTGAAAAAAAAAGACTTTCATAAAACTACCTTCTAGTTCATTAACCCTGCCTTCTGCTATGTCTCATCTACTATTAAACTCCCTTAATGGATATGTAAAATTCAATTACTGTATTTTTCAGTTTTAGAATAACTAAATTCCCTTTTAGAGATTCTGATGCTCTTATAAAGTTCTCAAGCTTTTTAAAGTCATTGCCTATTAGCTCTAATATCTGGATCACCTACAGCTATGTTCTTATTGTCTGCGGTTTTTCTCTTCATATTTAATCATATGATTCTGTCTTTTAATGTACTTA
>PVJI01029574.1:0-15145 GCA_004026765.1 Micronycteris hirsuta
CTGTGGCTCTATGTGTGGGAAGGCTCAGAAAGGGGACTGTGGCTACTGCCTGTCCTCTGGAGTTTTGTCTGGGAGAAA
This sequence comes from Micronycteris hirsuta, assembly GCA_004026765.1. Classification (NCBI taxonomy): domain Eukaryota; kingdom Metazoa; phylum Chordata; class Mammalia; order Chiroptera; family Phyllostomidae; genus Micronycteris; species Micronycteris hirsuta. The sequence continues at coordinate 79 of PVJI01029574.1, forward strand.
TCTGTCCCCTGGTGCTCACCCTGATGTCAGTTCAGTTTCTGCCTGTGTGCCACTGGTGCCCTTCCTGCTGCTGCCTTGGTGCTGGAGCCCAGAGGGAGTGAATCTGTACAAGTCCTCCATCTGTTGCAGGCCCTTTAAGAGAAGGCACCTGACAATTCTGCAGTTTCCTCTGCCACCTCTATTCCCAGTGGTTTTCACAGCCAGAAGTTACAGGGACTTATCTTCCTGGGACTTGAATCCTGGGCTGGGTTGTCTGATGTCCCTCACTCCTGAGGTATCTCTCCTGGCTTTTATACACTGCACATGGGTGAGGACCAACCTTTTCCATGTCTCCACATCTCTGCCCCTCGTACCCATCTGGATGAATATGATTTCTTTAATTCCTTGCTTGTTGAACTTCCATACAGCTTGATTTTCTCACAGTTCTGGGTGATATTTGCTTTATAGCCTAGTGGTAAATTTTGCTGTGGTTGTAAGAGGAAGCCAGCCATGTTTACCTATGCCTGCAACCTGACCGTACAATTTGTTTTTTCATTACCCCAAAGACTCTCAGTTGTTTAACTTATTGAAACAAATATTCTTCTGGCTTCCTTTAATGAGGCTCTATAATCTGGCCTTTATGTATTTTTGCAATCTGTTTTCCAGCTTATCTTGATGGTAACCTGTTGATTCAGCAAAGACCATTGCCTCAGTTTCCACAGACATAACCTTTTCTTTCTTGCCTTTTCACCTTGTTTTCTTCACACAGGAATGCTTTTATTGTTTCTGAAATTAATATATATTTGACATAAACAGTATCTTAGTTTAAGATGTACAAGATAATGATTTGAATTGATACCTGTTTTATTGTGAAATGATCACCACAAAAAGTCTAGTTAACATTTGTCCTCATCTGAGTTACAATCTCTTTTGTGGTGAGAACTTTTAAGATCTATTCTCTTAGCAACTTTCAAATATACAATACAATATTAACTATAATACCATGTTGTACATTATATCCCCATATTATTTATTTTGTAACTGAAAGTTTGTCGTTTTGACGTCCTTCTTCACTTTGCCCACCACCCCAAACCCTGCCTCTTGCAATTACTTGTTTGTTTTTAATCCAGCTCTGCATGCTGGGAATATTTCCCCCGTTGCTGTGAAGCCTTCCCTATCATAGGGGTCCATAGTATTCTCACATTTTCTAAGCTCTATTGAATTAATACTCAGCACCATGCCCTTTTGGCACCGAATTGCTTTCCTAATGAGATTATAAAATTATCAATAGTTTTTATACCTCTTTGTCCCCACCAGTGGCTAGCATGTACTCTAGTCAATACATATTTTTGAATGGATAAACAGAAATTTGCTATGAACTGAGAAAAACAGATACCATTAGGAAAAACTCTCTTAGAAGGTTGATTTGAGCAATTTTATTAAAAATTATAAAGCAAGGACTTAATTTTAAAACCAGAGACAAAAAAAGACACCTAAAAGAACTATGAAACAGTTTATCAGTTAATTGAATTCTGAAATTAGTCACTTTTATATGCATGCAATATTCCTGTTCGTACTCTAAGTTCAAGAGGAATGCCAATGTTGAATTCAAATAGAGCTTTGGAGAATGAGTAAGTAGCTCAAGGTCAGAAACAGGCTAACCATGCTGCTTGTCTGCTTCCTAGTAAGTATCGTGGAAGTTACAGGTGGAGATGAAAGGTCACTGCAACACCTCATAATTTGCATTTTAAGGCATTTGGGAATATGATTCTACATTTTGATGCCACCTTCTAGACTGATTAAGTTTTTAAAGCAGTGAGATTTTATGACCTTGGGAAATGATATCCATTCCTTAAACCACCTCCTGAAGCATAAAAGAATGACATACTAATGCTAATGACATTGAGTATCCTTGTATAATATTGACAGGTCGAAAACAATATCTAGGTGGCAAAAACCTATGAATGGATAGATATGACTTTTATTTACTGAGCACCATATAAGTTAAAAGAATTTATATTGATTAATTGGTTTAGCATCCAGTTTAGTGGCTTTGTCTCCACTCAGGTAATATCATTGAACTATTGAATCTGGGTTGGTGTGTATGTGTGTGTGTAAGTTTGTGTCTGTGGTAATGATGCTGAGAACTGTGGTCTCTGCTCACCACTCGATCAAAGTTATGGATATTTTAGATAAACAGAAATATGGCTCCTCTCCTTTAGGAACACATGACTGCAACCCTAACTTAAGACCTTATCTAAACTTACTAATTGAAACCAAGACTGTGTTAATTTTTTAAAGCAAAATATTCTGAAACACTGATATGACTGGCCACTATTGGATTTTAAAGTACTTTTTATTAATTTTATATTGAATGCACTCAAAATGTATCCTGAATTACTATCACATTATTATCTATTTATAAAGAAAATAATGATCATGCTATTCTCCCACCCTTTGATTCTTACCCCAGGAGGGACTCTATGAAGAAAGCCAGGTCAAATGTCTACAACATACAAATTTCAAAATTCATAGTAGGTGATAAACAGAGAGCATTGGATTTTCTCCATTTATCTGTAGGAGAGAGACTGCTGACCCTTTCTTTATCCTGAGATGGATTGAAAGAATTCTGTTTTCACTATAGCCTTTTGAAACATAGGTGTGTCTTTCTAAGAGTCATAAACTGTGGGTATCTCCTATTTTTATGACTTAGAAATATTTATGAGTTCCAGGTTCGTACTTTTCAAAATGTAAATGCCTGGAGAGATAGTACTCCTCTCCTCCTGGAATGTTAGGGCTTAGCCTCACTGAGAACATGTGGTGCTCTTGGACCAGGGCAATCACTGGGCAAACCGCTGCTGATCTAACGCGTATGGTATGCGAAGAGTCAACTGCTTCTAGGGAAATTGAAAGCATTCATTCCCTATGTTACATCATATATATTTACATGTTTCAGGAGTTTAGGACTTTTCACAAAAGCCCTTAAAAAATCTAGGGACATTTTATTTTACAACAGATTAGATTTGGAGACAGGTGCTTTCCAATATATGACTGTCACAATAAGTCTGCATGCTAGCTATTACTATGGTAGTTTTTAAAGTTGAAGAAAACGACTCAGCAGTTTTAACAACTGGCCCAAGATTATACAGCTAGAGTAGTTATTGGTTTAGTAAACATAACATTCTTCCCAGTTGCAAGCCGACCCTCATCCCTCTGTGCCAAACTACAGTAAAAGATAACCATTTCAAAACGTCTCTTGTTCCAATATTTCTTTGACGAATAAAACAAATTTTATTTTATTTGTTACTTTTATTCTATAGAAAGTTAAACTCTAAAGACATATGAATCCATTTTGGTACCTAGGGTCTGGATCAAATCTGGGAGGAAAAACATAAAACCAACATGAAACTTTTCTTGTAATTTTTAATGGAAAATTTTTGATGTTAGAGAGGAGGACTTTCTGAAGAGAAATTATAGTCATGCAGTGTATAATGATGTTTTGGCTACAACAGACCACATAACACAATGATGGTCCCTTAAGATTATCTTAAATTAAACGTTTTCAATCATCCAGAGACATGGTAGCCATCCTAAAGTCACCATGGGACACATCACTCATGTGTTTGTGATGATGGCATAAACAACCCTATTGTACAATGCGTAATACTTGATAATTATAATATATAACTGTGCTATTGGGTTAGGTATTTACACCACTATTTATTGTGATTTTAGAGTGTATTATTTTTACTTGTAAAAAAGGTTGGCTGTAAAGCAGTGTGCCATGCTACACCGGCCGCAGCCTCGTGTGTCATCTTCTTGATCGCGTCATTTTCTCTGGTGCTCGGTACCATCTTGTGTCATCGGTACAGTAACACACTGCACAGGCCGGCCGCCCGGGAATAATGGGCTGTGCGGCCGAGCCCAGGTATGCTGTGGGCTGTTCCATTAATGTTTGTGTAAGTGCACTCTTTGACGTTCACGTAATGACGTCGCCTAAGGAGGCATTTCTTAGAACATATTTCGTCATTAAGCAGTACACGACTGCACTTCAAAATGTATTATTTTCTGGCACTAGTTACTTCCTCAGATGGACGCGTATTCTCTAGCTTTTCAATGACTTTCTATTTTTCCAAGTTAACATGAAAAGACCTATTCTGAGACTCAAGATAAGTACTGCTAAAAAACTGTACGATAACAGATCATAGATCTGAGAGAAATTTTCCACATATCTGGAGCCTAAGGATAGAATTTAAATAAAGGAAACGCACTAAAGCTGGAAAGCTAGATGTTATTGCTATACTGAGGGCATTTTTTCAAACTGATGTTGAATGCAAGGCAAGAAGTAACATCTTTCTTTTCTTGAAATAAAGAATATCTATAATCTGAGCAGAGCATATCAACCAGTAGACTCCTTACTGCCTTAGTATGCATCTCTCACTGCACAACAAAACAAATGAAATCAATCAAAGCAAAGCAAAACAGTGTCTTTTGAGTTATGATTCAAATTTCTCTTGCCTTTTTGAAAAGTGAAGAAAAAGGAGTCCAGTATTCATAAACTAAAATCTCTTCCAAGTTAATTTAGAGAGTTCTAGGAATATTTTTAGGCAAAAAATGATATATAACATTTTAATAATCTGCCCTCAAAATATTTTACATACTTTTTATATTTTATGGTTTTATATTTTAATAATTGTAAATAATAGAAAACATTTATTTGTGGAAAGTCAAATGGCTAACATCAGATTCAAAGGCTCATTTGAAGAAAAGAGGAAAGAATATTATGAATTATTCCAATTGGAGTGGAGATCTTGTTCTTTTTTTCTTTTATCTTGGCATAATTGTTTTTATGGGAGAGAGAGGTGGCGATATACGGGTACATGCACATTTTCTGAGGTTCTAAAACATTTATTTGTAAAGCATTTACCAAGATTATTTTTAGAAAAGTCTACAAATTATAAATGAGAGTTGAGAGAACGGTGTCAAAAAGGCCATGGAGAAACATCTATTTCTCCTCCGGATGTGCTAGGAGTGTACCTGGTCACTTTCCAAATCCACTTCGTTGTGAAGCTTTTCATCACACAAAGCCCTTCCATGCCAACCTGCTATGCCTCGAAACCTCTCAGTACCTCACGAACCCACCTGATTTTTATTCCCCAGGCTCAAGTTCTTAGATATATATGCACTTGCCTTTATCAAAGAATATGTTTAAGTTGATTCATAATTTTCCAGTGTGGTCTTTTAAATTGAAAGTGCCTTGAGATGTGTTTTCTCTTACATGCTACAGATCTCTACACAAAACCCGGTGGAACTAAGATGTTATTTGCAGAAAGAATTTTTAATTTTTTAAAATATTTCAATTAAAGTTTATAGTCAATAGTATTTTTTATTAGTTTCAAGTATACAGCATACTGGTTAGACAATCGTACACTTTACAAAGTGTCCCCCCTGATTTTTCCAGTACCCACCTGGCACCACACATACATTTCTGGAACTATAAGAGGTAAGTCACCAGCCCTGAATGAAACAAGTTTAAGCAATTCATTTAAATAGAGATGGTTCTCTCACAGATGTTCACAGAGAAGTAGACACTAAATGGAGAAAGGCTTTCATTAAATGTTAAATATATGACTGTCTGTTTGTTCTTGACCTTGGAAAAATCAGCATGTTATATAGACAAGTAGTTGTTGCTAGGTAGAGCTAGCACTAGGAGACTAAAAAATAATGTTAGCCTATATTGGTAGAGTCATTTCTAAAATAACATATATAATAGAGATCAGTTAAAGCAGAAGATATAAAATGCTTAATATCCTACAGTAATAGAAAATACAAATGATTTATTTACCAGCTCTACTAAATAATAAAATTGAAACCGTTTTTACTTTTCCCAAATGAACAGCATCACCACAAGGCACTAAATTACCCAGTTACAACTTGTCTCATTCGGCAATTTAGAGGCGAGTGGAACAGAGGAGTGAGAGAAAGTCGTCCCCACCGTATGAGTTGAAACAGATACATCAGACGTCAGGGGATCTTGTATAGGTGCTTTTATAGTAGCTACTTAAATTGCTTCTCTCATACATCATAAGATTTAATTCCTTTCTTTCAAGGAGCTAAAACCCCTTTATTTCCTTCTTTGAAATGTGTAATAAAATATCATGCATATGAAACCTCTTAAAGACTCAATAAGATTAAAAATAGATCAGGATTAAATAGGGTATCAAGATTTCCACTACCAGTGTAAAATGTAATTAATTGTACTGTAGACAATGAAGAAGAGATTTTATGGATAGATTTTTCTTTCCTCATCTGCACAGGTCGCATTGGATTTAATGCAGCTGAATTTATCTCTTCACATTCTATGTTCTCTATGTCTGCACCATGAATAATGCTTATTTAAAAATGCTGTATACTACCACCTCTCTCCAGAAACAGGTCTTACCTTCAGCAATCTGAGCCTTACTCTGCTTTTCACAATATTTTTTATCCAATGGGTAAGGTTCTTTGTTTCATGTTCATATTCCTTTCAAAAGCCTACTAATTTTTTGAAGCTGGCTCAAACTGATTTGTACCTTCCTGGATTATGTCATGACCAATTCCAGCGCATCTCACCCCATCTATCTGTTAGGAAAAAAAGTTCCTCTGAGAGGCAGGTGAATAGGTCATCAAGAAAATCATCTGTTAAATAACCTCTAGTTTGTTGCCTACTAGCTGGTGATGAAAAGCACTCTAGAATTCATTACTTACTTCACTTTCTCTGTGCTTATTTTCACAATAAAAACGGAGAGCATATAGCTGAGCTAGGTCAGACCACAAAGGGCTGGTCTGACTGCAACGCTTTGCAAGAAAGTCAACTTGTTTCTTTTTAAGATTCATCTCCCTTTGGATTACTATGGGAAGCAAACACTTGGGAATAAAAGATAAATACTACATAAGAATGTATGAGTAGACACAAAATAAGTGTTTGACTTCCTTTCCCTCCATCCTTTGGTTCCTCTTAAACTCTTTAGTTCTTCATAGAGGTGATTATTAGTTCTTAATCTTAAAGTTACTGCAGCCTATTTCTAACAAGGGGGAAAAAAATCAACAAGCAAAATAGAAGGTGGAAAGAAACCAGAACTTCTTGCCCTTTTTGTGGATGGTAAGAGCATCTGCCACTTACTCTAGACCGTATCCTCTACCAGTTTGTTGCTGAGCCAGTTACTTACCCTTGGTTGTCTAATGTTTCTGATGGCAGTATTATTCAACAACAGCTTTGACCACGGCTTTTCAGAAACATTTTAACAACATTGATATTTTGGCATCAGACAGAGTGGAATTTGACAGAAATATCTGAGAATGAATGAATTTACAAATAGCTCTTCTACCTGGAGAGGAAGAACAGATACCAGTGCCCAGAGATACAAGCATGGTTGCGCTTAGTGAGTTAAAAAAAATTTTTTTTTTGTTTAAAATGAGTCTGAATTTGGCTTAGTGGATTAACATAGTCATTCTGTCTGTCATTGCCTTGCCTTATCGTGTAAATTAACTTCTTTTCTTTTTTCTTTTTTAGATTTTTATACCGTTCCAGAGCATTCTTTGCTTCTTTTCGTTCTGGTCAATTTACCAAAGTCTCATTTATTGTTTTCTGCTTTGTTTTCCATTTTCTGATTTCCTCTGATTCCTTCAGGGTTTCCTACTTTTTGATGGTTGTAGAAAATGACATAGTAAACTGAATTTATTATGCCCATTCTTTTCTTCATTAGCTTGCACATGGCTCGCCGCCCTTGCCTGTTGTAAATACCTTACCATCTGGTCTCCTCGTTCTGTTCTAAGGTCATAGCCCAAAGTAGATATGGAGGGATATTAGACCCTCTTAATAATCTTGTGACTTTTCACAAAGTTGTGTCTTAAAATGCTCCTTTTCTAATATAGCTTTTCTGACGAAAACTTTGTGTTTTTTTATTGTCCACGAGATACAACCAAAACACCTTTACTGTACATTCATGATGCTTTACAACCTTGCCCTAATTTGAAATTACCTCTTCTGCAAGCTATTAATCTTACATGTCCAATATCCGTGACCTGATTTACGTCCTACCACTGAGAAAATTTCTCCTTTTTCTCTCATCTGATATAAATAATAAGCATTCTTTCTTTGTAACTCAAATATTACCTCTTTGATATTATATTTTAACTCTCTACCTCTTCTAAACTCACGTTTGATTTATAGACTCTGCTATCCATTTAGTGCTTTTTATAAAGTCTTATTTATAAACAATCTCCACAAATCAAATACTTTTAAAATTAGATTGAAAGTGTCATAAGGAAAGAAGCCATTCTTTTTTGTATTTATTACTGCACTGATATGGCTTCTCTGACGGTAAATGCTGAGAAAATATTTATTGTTTATTTGCTAGACTAATGAGGTGGTTTACATCATGTTGGATGTATCTAGTGAAGACTTCTAGTGGTTCCTAGTCAAAGAATAACTCAGGTAAGGTATGAAGGCTAATGATGTCCATTAGGGCACAAAAAGCAAGGAATGCATTCATGGGAGATGATAATTTACATTTTAAATTTTATGTTCAACATGACACCCATTTCCCTGTATTTTTTGAGATTTATTGATTGATGTCAAGCAGTAACTTTTAAAAAGACAAATATTAGTTTAGCTGGTAGTTTATTGGTGAGTTTTTATTAATCTAATTAGCTAATAATCTAAATCTCAAGGCTTTATGAATCATCTATATTTTTGACCAGGACGTACATAGCTGGTAATAGCAGCCCTCTCCTGCTATCACATTATACATATCCACCAAAGCTTAGCTTTGTACAACATGTAATAGGTCCATGGGTATTGAGTAACAAAGAGTGTAGAGGCATATTAACAAGAAAGAAAAGACTGTTCTTTGATGTTTGTCCTTGGATTTTATTCCCATTTTCTTTTTGGTAGCCCTCATCATCTTATGACCTTCAGCATATACCACTACACTCTAAAAGGTGAAAAAGAAATGCCAGCTGTGCTAGATATATTGGTTTTATGACATCCTACGATAGTAGATAAGCAGGTTGAATGTCATAGAGAGAAATGTCAGCTATTCTAAACAATATGGCTATTGGAGACTGTAATAATCACTGACTTGTTCAGCCTAACAGATAAAGAACACAGACGTTGAGGAACCGTAACACTGCTCCATACTGTCGTATCGGCAGCTCTGGGACACTGAGAACATTGAGTAGTGGCCAGAACACTGCTGCCCATTTCAGACTTGATGCCGTCCTAAAGTAAATAGTTTGAGTTTAAGGTGCTCAGGGATCATCTAAGTGGGGATGACCTTTAAGTAATTGATTATATGTGTTTGAATCTTGATCAAAAAATTAAAAATAACCATAGCTATAATATTTTTTGTTAATGGATACATAATATAATGATATGTAAGTATGACATCAACAATTAAAATGTGGGGTAGACAAATGTGTAGAACATTTCTATGCATTTCAATTTTTATCAGCTTAAAATACAACCTAAAGATTGGGAGAAATATTTACACACCGTATATCTCGTAAAGGGATAATGCCCAAAATACATAAACAATTTATACAATTCAATGGCAAAAAAGCAAATAGTCCAATTTAAAAAATCATGAAGGACCTGAATAGACATTTTTCCAAAGAAGACATACACATGACCAATAAGTACATAAAAACTTGCCGAATGTCACTTATCATCAGGGAAATGCAAATCAAAACCACAATGAGATATCACCTCATATTTATTAGGGTGTCAAATATAAAAAATATGTGATAAATGTTGTTGGCAAGACTGTGAGAAAAGGGAAGCCCCTTAATACTGACATAGGACCCAACAATACTATTCTTGGGTATATGTCTGAAGGAAATGAAATCAGTATCTCAAAGAGATATCTGCACCCCCATATGTTCACTGCAGCATTATTCATAATAGCCACGATATCAAAACAATTGAAGTGTTCTTCATAAGGATGAATGGATAGGAAAATATGGTACATGTATGTATAATAGAATATTATTTAGCTATAAAAAGAAAGGAAATCTGCCATTTGCAGCAACATGAATGAAATTAGAGGGCGTTATGCTAAGTTAAATGAGCCAGAAAGAATAAAATAAATACTAAATGGTATTACTTATATGTAAAATATTTTTTAAAAGCTACTTTCATAGAAACAGTAAATAGAATGGTGGTTGCCAAGGGCAAGAAGGACAGAGAAATCAGGAGATGTAGATCAAAGTGTATACATTTTCATTTGTAAGATGAATCAGTTCTAAGGATCTGATATAGAGCGTGGTGACTAAAGTCAATACTACAATATTGTATACTGGTAATTTGCTAAGAGTAAATTTTAAACATTCTCACCACACGCACAGAGTTAGCTATATGTGGTAATACATATGTTAATTACCTTGATATCGGTAATCTTTTCACAATGTATATTATATCCACAATGTATGTTATCATGTCTTACCCTTTAAATATGTACAATTATACTTGTCAATTATTCTTCAGTAAAAAAACAGTTCATTTGTGAAAAACAAGCTCATTTCTAACTCATGGAAAGTTCACGCAATAATTCAGAGATCCAGGCATCTTCCTGCTTGTGACTCTGTCAGCTTCAACATGTACTTTCTGAGATTACTCTGGATGTTGTCATCAATCAAGCCAGAAAGTCTAGGCCATGTAGCATAGATGAAGGAGATTCTTATGGTACTGTTTAGGTAGTAGTATACTTATTTATTCTCATTTTCTTGGATGATGCTGTCACATGGTTGGCTGGAACCACTAATTACAAAGGGAAAGCCTGGGTGTGAGCTGGGTCCTGCCACCTTCACGGATGTAAACTCTTTTGTTTTATGGGCTTTCAAACTGCATAGTTGTAATTCACGTTAGGACTAAATACTGTATAAAGAAATCCTAAGATTCTGAACAGAAATTTAAGATAGTTTTATGATGGTTTTATATATGTTACCTTTTTAAAAGTTAAATATTTTTATACCTACTTTGGAATAAAATTAAACTCTCCTCCTTTTAAAATTATATATGAAGAAACTCTCGTGCACTGTTGATAAGAAGGCAGATGGGTGTGTCCACTATGGAAAACAGTGTGGAGGTTCTACAGAAAATTAAAAATGGGACTGCCTCATGACCCAGCAACTGCATTTCTGAGGATGTATCTGAGGAAACCAAAAATGGTAACTCAAACAATATATGCACCCATATATATGGTCACTGCAGTGTTATTTACACTAGTCAAGATATGGAAACAACCCAAGTGCCCATCAAGCTGGTAAAAAAAGTGGTGGTACATATATACAATGAAATATTATTCAGCCATAAAAAGAGCGAAAATTTATCATTTGTGACGACATGGATAGACCTAGAGGGTATTATGCTATGTGAAATAAGTCAGACAGAGAAAGATAAACCCATATGATTTCACTTATATCTAGAATCTAAAGAACAAATTAAATGAACAAACAAAATAGAGAATCCTAGATACAAGGAACAACAGACTGATGGTTGCCAGTGAGGAGAGGAGTGGGGGTGGGTATAAAAATGGTGAAGGGATTAAGAAGTACAAAATGGTTGTTACAAAATAGTCTTGGGGGTATGTTTCAATATAGGGAATATAGTCAATAATATTATAATAACTATGTATGTTGCCAGGTGGGTACTAGATTTATTTGGATGATCACTTTGTAAAGTATATGATTGACTAACCACTCTGTTGTATACCTAAAACTAATACAACTAATATTAAATTTAAACTGTTATTGAAAAGTGAAATTTAAAAAGTAGACACAAATTCTTAGCAGAATATTTTAAATTTTCATTAAACATTGTTAGAAATAAAATTGTATATGAAAATAGTTATTTTGTACATAAAGAGAACAGTAAGATACATCTTTTGGAAGCACTTGAATCTTAATTCTTTTGTTTTTGGTGTTAAAAGTTTAAGAAATTAGTAGTTATTAAACATTGAAGTGGTATAAATGATGAAAGCAAGTCCACAAAGCTCATTGCTTTTTTCTTATGAACATATTTTAATAAATAATAAAGGAAATTTAGTTTATTACATAATTGAGAAAAATGTTTTATATAAAGACAAATGTAAATAACACATTTACACTGATATTTAATATTCCTAATACAGAGAACATTTTATTTTAACAGAAATCTCTTTACCAAAAATATCTCCTAAAATACTAATTAATAAATAGGGAAACAGGAATCTAAGTAGCTAATCTAAAATTTGCATGTTCTTCATTCATAAAGAGAGAAAAAACATCAAAACATTTTTTTCTGTTTTATATTCTCTTATTTTGCTCTCCACTCCTTTATACATATAAGAGAAGTGAATAACCTATGCAGAAAAAAAATTGCAAACATATATAATATTTTTTGTTTTCATTCACACAGAAACAAAATAAAAAAAAATTAAACCTCAAACCAAACAGCAAAAGAACAATATATGCCCCCCCTCATTCTGTCTTACAAGAATGCTAATTATTTTCCTTTGAAAATCTCTTTGAATTTTCTAGTGATACTAGTTATAAAAATTACTGGTCGCTAAAGTTGTAATTCACCCTGAATTCCTAAAATTGCATAAAATTTAATCTAATTTTCTTTTAATAGTTAACATCTTAAAAAATTGTATTTTTTATGTGTGTTTTTTAGAAACTGGGGCATCATGCTTAAACTTTGCATATTTAAATTTGGTGTCCTAATTATACATATTATTTATACATGTAAAAGCTGTAAAGACTAAGGTAGAGTGAAGAGAGAAAAGTGACTGAAAATCAAGTCTGTGTGCATTACTGTAAAGACTTAAGCATTAATAATTTTACCTATTAAAGAAAAAATTAAAATGCTGTTTAGACATTTAAAGAATATAGCAATAGTTAGACATCCCCAAGAATATTAGCATAATGTCCAACAGGTTCTAATCATTAAACATTCTCTGGTATTTCAACATTCTGTGGTTTTCATTCCAAATTTTCCCTTGAAAATTTGCCTTTTGCATGCCTCACTTTGAGTGGTGTGAAATTACGTTCTGCATTTGTTTATGTGTTTTAAATTTCATAACAAACAGTATGTTCTTGGAGAGACAGACAGAGAAGGGGAGGGGGGAGAATAATTTAAAAATGAAAGAAATTCTGCTTGCTATTATATTCAAAGCACTTATGCACCTAGATGAACCTAAAATGGAAAGTGGGATTTCTGTTTAAGGGGTGGGGGAATGGGAGGCTGGGCTGGCGAGGGAAAATGTCAGTTTCACAGGGCCCTTATAATGTAAGCATCTTTCAGCCTGAGTGTAATATTAGTGTTTGAGGATTCGTGATTGAGATGCTAACGGCATTAAGTGCCAGTCACCACTTCCATCTGTTGCCAGCTGACAAAACATCTGCTTATCCATTGTTGGAGGAAGAGCTAGCTTTGGTAGCATTATTGAAGTATAATGATCTTTATATTCCAGAATTTTTATGTCATGGTCAAAGGGATTACTCATGGTAATTTGATTACATATAACTTAGAAATTAAGAACTAATTTTAGAACATTTACCCCCTGCAAAATGGGATTATACTGGATGTGGTATTTATAAATGCTGAATCATTTTTCCCTTTTCCATTGGATGTTTACACAGATCTTCATATTAAATGGGTTCTTTTTGTATTCTCTTCTTTATTTTTCCAAAGAAAACTTGTTATTCTTCCAGCACCACTTGCATGTCCTGTCTCTCCTGTCTTTCCTTGATTTATTTATGATTTCCAGACCCGATCTCTAAGAGTCACAAAGTAATAAGATGTAAAATTTATAACCAAAAATATTTCTTAAATTAGAAAAGCATCAAAAAATTATAAGCCCCAAATATTACTGTTCGGGTCAATCAATGCACATTAAAATTTATGAAATATTTCCAAAGATATAAAGAATAAGAGAATAATATCATGAACTGTCTCATTGAACATGTTAAAGCATAGGAATATTTCATAAAATAATGAGCTTCAAGCAAATATCTCTTATAGTTCGATTAGAACAGCAAGAGAAAGAGGCCCTGGGAAGCTCATTAGGAAGCTCTTTAATAGCGTGAACAGTGGTTTCCAAAGTCAGCGCTGTGGCTCGTTCGTGCCTGGGCTGCTCCATGTTGTGCTAGAGCAGCAATTTCCCACCTTTTTCATATCATGGTACACATAAATCAATTACTAAAATTCTGTGGCACATGAAAAAATATATTTTTTGCTAATCTGACAAAAAATAGGTATAAATTTGATTCATTCACATCAGACAGCTATTGTTGTGTTGTTATAGTCCAATGACAATCTAAGGGAAAAGAGTGTCCATGGCTAAATAGTCGGGTATTGCATGTTTTAAAAATTCTTGTGGCTTAAAAATCACTGCACTAGATGAGTAGTAGAATTTTCTATATTTTTCATATATCATTAAAATATCTTTGAATGTTTTAAAATAAGATTAACATATTAAAATAGTATCTCTTAAATGATTATAGATCAACATATATATTTGGATTTGATGGGGAAAGCATTGGAAAATTTTTAGTTTTAAGTTATAATTAATACGCTTAATAATTAATGCATATAAAAAGCTGTTGTTCCAGGAACTGAAGGCATGACCCACTCTGACTCCAGGAGACCACAAGCAGTCCCACCTTTGTGCCCCAGGGGGACTGCCAGCAATCAAGATGGTCCTGAGCCCGTGTGCTCCAGGGACAGATGTCCACCACCCAGGACACAGATAACAAATCTCCAGTCAACAGATGAAGTTGCTAGGAAAGTTGCCCTGCTGTAGCTTTTTTATTTTATTTTATTTTATTTTTTGTTCAATTACAGTTATTTGCATCCTCTCCCCTCCCCTCCTCCCTTCCCCTCCAGTCCCACCTCCCCCCCAGCCTCCCTCCTCCCCCTTAGTTCTGTCCATGTGTCCTCTACAGTGATTCCTGAAAACCCTTCTTCCCATTGTCCCTTCCCCCCTCTCCCCTGTCTATTGTTAGACTGTTCTTAATTTCAATGTCTCTGGTTATGTTCTGCTTGCTTTCTACTTTTGTTGGTTAT
>PVJI01029575.1:0-15143 GCA_004026765.1 Micronycteris hirsuta
TCACCTTAGAACCATGGATATCTTTCTCATTCCACTACATTCTTGGGTCATTTTCTCCCTCTGTCCTTGCCCCCCGCCCCGCTAGGCAGCAGGACCTGGTGCCTCCCTGGCGAAGACCAGCTTCCCTTCGAAGTCGCAAAGGCAGCCCCCCAGGAGAACGAGGAGGGAGGAACGCTCAGTGTCCGGGGTCGCCAACACACCCGAGGGAGACGGGGTCTGAAAGACTTAGAAAGACTTGGCCAGCACCCAGGCCGTTGCCCGATGAGACACCGACTCCTAGCATGGACGTCCAGATCTCACAAAATGGCTCGGTGGCTCACCATCTCCCTTTCGAGAAAGCGAGGCATGTGGACTCAGCATTTGCTGGCGCCGACGCTGAGGGAGCCTACCGCTACCATGACCTGGTAACCCGCCCAGGACTCTTCGGCCTCCCCGCAGAGAGTCGCCACCGCCCCCCGACCACGCCCGCCAGTCTCATTGTCAAGGAGACAGACGTCTCTGCGTCGGCCAGGGCTGCCGTCCAGCCGGAGGCAGGGTTCCCTGGGGCCACGGTTCCTACAAAGTCACTGACACCTGACGCAGCGATGGACACACTGAGCGTCACGCACAGACCGTGGGATCCCCGTTAGAACAGAAAACACATACACACTCACTTGCCTTAAACGTCCGCCAGGACCTCCCGTGCCTCTCGAGGGCTGGGAGCCCCACCCGCCCTCCTCTGGCGGTAACCGTCTCAGGTCACACACACGTCCCTCCACCGCCTCACGAGGACACGGCCATGGCGCAGCCGGCTGCACCGATGAGCTTCCCCCGCGGGGCCCTGCCTGGTGGCACCGGACCTCGCCACCCGGCACCCCCAACCCCTCCGCTCCGTGCTCACAGACACACCGAGGAGGCCTCTGGAGGACAAGCCGGGGGAGGGCTCTGGGCCCGGCCCGGAGGCCCTGCCGCCACAGGGGGGCTCCCCCCCACAACCCACTGTCCGCTTGCAACCGCCCAGGAAGAGGGCCTGACGGGGCGCATTGGGAACAAGCGCCATGCACTCACTCTCCCGAGGTCCACGCAACAGACGGATGGGCAGATGGCTGCTCACTCGCGAAGCGCACCCACAGTAGCCGATCCTATGCCCCAGGCTCCACTTCCTGCCTCAGACGGAAAACCTAATCCACAAAGTCTCCTCACCGGCCCCATCAGCGTGTGTCTTTCTGGCCAGGGGACCTGCTCGGACCTAGGAAAAAGCGCCTCCCAATCCCCCGTGATTCACATGGATCTTGCATTAGCTAAGGCCTTTCATTCCTTTCCAGGGTCTTGGATGTCAGTCGCTCAGTCCCTAGGAACACAATTCAGGATCTCAAAGGAAAGTAAGGGGAGAGCAGAGCTATTTAGACAAGAAACAGCTCATCTTTGGAGACTGAAAAGGAAAAAAGAGTCTCTTGCTTTCACAAGAATGACTCGGAGGGCCGCCGTCCACGCCAGGGCGTGCTGCCCTCAGACCGACGGTGGCATATCCACCAACACAATGGCACGACACCCAGCGATCACCGCATAGATGTTTCAGAAGTCACGCAGGCCACTCGGCGGAGGCTGCCAGAGCGACACGGATGGGGACGTACAGTGTCCTTGCTCCAGGCGTGTCCCCAATGCTCACAGTGGTTACTGAGTCTACATGACGTTTCTGATTTCTATGTGGAAACGGCCCAAGAGCCGCCAAGGACAGCTCCCACGGTTTTCGAGAACCACCAAACCCTACCGGATCGGCACAGGTAAGATTTCAATACAGTCTAAGCGTCAGGTTCCCTCACTGAAGTGGCTTCTTCCAAGACTCGGAGGGACCTGCCATTTTGTAACGCGGAGACGTCTTGTTTTCAGAATTCGCACAAGCGAGCTACACCCACACACCGCGTGAGGGTCCTGGTCTCACTCACACCCGTAACCCTCCCCCACCCCCGCATCTTTCTCCCTGTTGGCTTGTCCCGGGTGTGCGGGCATGGTGGGGACGCAGCTAAGGTTGCACTGGGTTTAGGGAACTATTTTTTTTTATGTTGTCTGTGGGCGTGTCTACGGGTAGGTGATGACTGGCCAGCTCAGTGCAGAAACGGCTCCTAGGCCTCCCCGTCCCGCTCCCCACGCGGACGCACCCAGGACTGGGGTGCAGACGGCTGGGTGGAGAAGGATCCCATGGTAACAGGGTCCAAGGCGCTCAACCCTGAAACAGTGGCAGAGAAGGAGACCATCTGACGGGAAGGGGCCAGGAGCCGGTCCGTGGACCACCTGATACGCGGGGCTGTAAGGGGAGAGAAGGCTCCCTCCCCCACCTCGTGCAAACAAAAGTTCTCTCTGGTCCAGAACGCGCTGACCGCACCCTGGTTCTGGGCTGACACGGAAGACCTGAAACGATGAAATTCCTACAAGAAAACACGGGCAGTGAGCTCTTGGACATGGGTCTCAGCACTATGTTTTCTCAGTATGTCTCCCTGGGCAAGAGCAACAAAGGCAAACACGAAGCCCATGGGACTATGGGAAACGAAACAGCTGGAGCACAGTGGAGGAAGCCATCCACAACAGAAGAACACAATCCAGGTGTCCATTGATAGAAAACTGGGTAAAGAAGATACACTGGAATATGACTCGGCCAGAAAAAACAACGAAATCTTACCATCTGCAACAACATGGAAAGACCTAGATGGTCTCCTGCTAAGTGGAATCAGTCCGTCGGAGAAGGACAAGGACAGACTGACTGCGGAGCTACTGGGCTTAGGTCCCAGATCACAACAGAGCACGTATCCCAACTTGGTGAGTCGTCATCTCACTGGTGCAGAATCCTGCCTTCAGTTCGCACAAAACACAGCACCTGGGCCACACAAAGCAGCACAGCCCAGGACGACCGGGCAGGCCTGTGTCACAGGGCTGCACTTCTGTGTGTCATCCAGGAACACAAACCAAACGAGCCAACACGGCCAAGCGGAAATGGGTGCGGTGGCCGCACTGACGGCTGCCGGAGGGGTGGGGGGGCTGGCGGACTGGGGAGAAGGGGGAAGCGGCATGACCCTGCAGTCCCAGAACAGGGGAGTCGCAGGGGCGCAACGCACGGCACAGGGAACACAGTGGCCCTGGGCCTAGTGGCCTAGTGGCTGTGCGCGGCGACAGATCACGTGTGGCGGTAATCAGTCCGTAAAGCGCGTGTCAGTTGAGTCACGACGCTGCACACCTGAAACTAGTAACACGACACTGCCTGTCACCCACGCTTCATAAAACAGTAGGTGCCGGGACGGCATGCTAATCCCATTCATGAAGAGAGGTGAACTGCTGGAACACACTGGAAAGTAACCACACATACTCTTCTCATGTGACACGAAACACTGACATCCACGAAGATAACAAAACTCACTTGTACCGTGAGAACTAGGCCATGGACAAGCTCATCGGCACCACGATAACCATCACCACAATGACGACAACATACACAGTGAGGACACAATCTCAAAGGACGTCTCACACAAGAAAACAAGACTTTCTCGGAAGTCCCGCAGTTCACCTGTGAGAGAATCCCAGTAGAGGTTTCCCCAAACGTTTACATAATTCACATTTTCACACTATTTTTCTTACCAATAATGGTTTGTGTGTCTGGAAAAAAAAAAACCCAGAATTTGTAGACTTTAATTACAGCCACAGACAGAGATCAATTCATAGCCTCAAAGGCTATCATGATGACAAAAAGTCATTAAAACAAAACAGATCCTTCATCAGAGCGATGGCAGTCCCTGGGAACACAGCTGACCGAGGACAGGAAAGGCCCGTGTACTGACCGCTGCGGGACACGGACGGCAGCAACGGAAGGAACGACCAACACGTGGACAGACACCCTGCGCTGACGGGTGAGGAGATTTAATACTGTCCATGTTCCCACTGCCCAAGCCACCTACAGATTCCATGCAAGCTCCATCACAATTCCAACGGCATATTTTACAGAAATAGAACAAACAATCCTAAAATTTGCACGACACCACAAAAAAACCCAACCAACCAAATCCATTTTGAGAAGGAAAAAGATGAGGCGTCACACGTCCTGATTCCAAACCACACCGCAGCACAAAAACTGACCTGCGATCCACGGCGCGGCGCGGACAGCCCAGAAAGACACCCACACCGACACGGTCAATGAATCTGTGACAGAGGAGGCCAGCATCTGGGGAGAGTCTCTCCAATCAACGCTATTGAAAAAATTGCATTTTTCTCCTATCTGGACAGCCACACGGAAAAGAATGAAAACAGGCCGCTACTTGACGCCATACACAATCAACTAAGACATGGATGAAAGACGTGACTGTAAGACCCGAAACCATAACACGCCTCCAAGAAGACACAGGAGGAAAGCTTCTATCCATCGATCTCTCCGGACTGTGTGCACTTCACATCAAAAGCAAAAAGAAACAAGTCAAACAACATCAAACAAAAGCTTCGGGACAGGAAAGGAAACCATCCACACAATAAAAAGACACACGACAGACAGGAAGAAACTATCTGCAAAGTACACATCTGAGAAGGGGTTCACATCCAAAGTAGATCCAGACCTCCTACCACTCAATAATAAAATCAATCCAATTAAAAAAGAACCAGAAGATCTGAATCAACACTTTCTCGAAGCAGACAGACAGGTGACAACAGGCACGTGAAAAGAGGCTCCACATCCTTCCTCATCAGGGGGATGCGCATCCCAGCCACGACGAGATGCCGCCTCCCACCGGTCGGAACGGCCAGCATCCAAACGACAGAAAAACAGCAACCGCTGCTGAGGACGCGGGGCACAGAGAACCCTTGTGCATAGAAGACGGGGGTGAAAATGGACTCAGCCGCTACAAAAAATGGTATGGAAGGTATTCAAAATATTAAAAAATAAACCACCGTATGGCATTGTGATTCTACTTCTGTGTATTCGTCTGAAGAACATGAAATCACTGTCTCAAATCACACTCACTGCAGCACTGTTTACAATGGCCGAGATACGGAAACAACCTGTGTGTCTATTGACGGATGAACAGATACAGAAAATGTGGTTACATGTTCCATATTTTTCGGACTATAAGACGTATTCCCCCCTCCCCCAAATTTGGGAGGAAACTGGGGGTGTGTCTTAGAGTCTGAATGTAGCTTACCTGGCTGTTTACGTTTACATTGCAGAAATTTCATGTTATTTATGTTATGAAATATTTTACCACATTTTTTTCCCTATTTTCCACCTCTAAAACCTAGGTGCGTTTTATAGCCCAAAAAATACGGTATATTTCTTCATATATATTTTCCATATATATGGGAATCCTGCCTTTGTAACGCCATGGGTAGACCATGAGGGCTGAGTGAAGTGAGTCAGAGAAAAACAAATACTGTGTAATCTCACTCATGTAGAATTTCAACACACAAACAACAGACACAGACAAACATGATCACTGAAAGTGCGGCGGGGGGAGAGATGGGCAAAATGGGTGAAAAGTTAAAAAAAGAATAAAATTAAGTGAATCCTACAAATTAAATGAAGAAAAAAAATCAAAATATACTCCAAAAGTTTATTTGAAAACTCATAACACTGCTGTGGAAGTGGGAATTGGGAACTTGGAAAATGAAAGCGTGATGAACACACGGCGGCGTGCGGTTCTCTCTCTGACGACCCCGACAGCTGGCTGACGTGCGCAGACGCCCGCTTTTTCTCCCTGTCTGAGCAAACGGACCCTGGTGCGCTGTCTCAGTAGGAACTGGAACCCTACGCTTGATGGATGGTGTCCTGTTGACCCTCATGGATGAAACGTAGGATCGGGCTGTTTGGGATGGAAGGGTCTGGCAGAACTTGCAATATACATGAACGAACTCTTCCTATAAGCCAAGTTCCTTGGAGCACTCTGAGTCATTTCAAACTTTACATATCAAGTTCTTAAACTACACGTGAACTTGCCAGAGGCGCTGGGATGTTCGAAGCCGATCTCCATCACTGAAAAGGTATCCAGCCATGGGAACAGTGGGGAGGGCAGCGAGCAGGCCAAAAGCGGACTCTACGATTTCGACATGTGGCTTTTAGGGAATCGGAGGAAAGAAAGCCCAGCCTCTGAGGTCTGACCCAGGGCTGTTGGCGGATGGCTGCAGCTCTGGGAGGGGCAAGAAGGTATGTGGGTCGAACACCGAGAATGATGCGGGAGACATGCCCGCCTGCCGGGCCACCAACTCCTCGCTCCCCATGGCTAGGGTCAAGGAATGGGTGTCGCCGCATTCAGATGAGAGAATGGAGCGCTCAAAAACGGGGTCACTCCTCCCCCATCTCACGGAGCTACAGGGCAGCAGAACCGGGACGCCGACCCACGCCAGCGGGACGCCAACAGCTTCCTCTTACTCAACCCCCAGCCGCTCCCGGGAGACGGCACTTGGCTTCTCCTGTGGGCGGGGGCCGGGGTGGTCTCCACCGACAGCTTAGGGGCCAGAGGAGCCGCCTTCACTAGGTTCACAAAATACATCTGAGTCAGGTTTCAGGGATTCCAGGAGAATGGGGGTGGATTTATGGGGTTTAGAAACATTAAATTCTTCCTTTCCTGGGGTTGAGGGGCCTTCCTGCTGCCAACCAAAAAAAAAAAAAAAAAAAAGTTTCTCATCATCTAAGGCTACATGGGGAAGCCCAGGCTTCCAAGGCGCAGGAAACACAGACGGTCCAAGTTCTCACCCACGACGCAGCGCAGACTCCGCCGTCACCCAGGCTCCGACTCCCTCCGGACCAGGGGGACTTTGTGAGGTTTAAAGGCTGGCTGTTCACGTAGTTCTCGCCTAGGGTCTTGACAGTCCTTAGCACCTGTGCAAACTGGATCCCCAGAGAAGGAGAAGGATCTGAAACGGCTGAGTTGGGAAGAGGAGAGAAAGGGGCAGCGAGCCAGACAGTTGGGGTGAGGTGCAGACGGGGCCCCCACAGCATGCAAACCCACACTCGGGCCGTCTGGGCTGACCTGTGCTGCGACACACACAGGGGAAAGGGCTTCTGGTGCACGAGGGAAGCCCTGCTGAAAAGTCACAGCCCCCAAAGTGTCCTGAACCCCAAACACTGCCCGTCTAGACAAGCTTCCTCTGGAAAAGTCAAAACCAACAAACAAAACTGCCTATCTTCTGAAGTGGCCAAACGTAAGACATTTAAAAGCAAACCCAACTTCAGAGATGTATTTCGGAGACGCACCAAGCCAGACAGATTTACTTTTCACCCATTTATCCTACTTGAGGTTGAAAAGTTAGGAGCATTATCTGTGTGTGTGTGCAGATTATAGTTTTAAAACGCCACCATGCCCTAGGAATTCCCAAAAAAAGAGTTAGAACCCCTGTCTTATTAATACAAACGAATGAATGCACGTGAATGTCCCTTCAGATGAAGCGAGCTGGGACGTGAGCCACTTCTGCAGCTGCCAGGCGCCGGGAAGATCGGAGCCAGACTCTCAGCGCCACCAAGCCCCCGCCGCGGCGGGCGCCCACGGAGCACCTGCTGCAACCTCCTCACTTCCTCGGCTTTTCCTTCCCTCCTTCTAAGCAGCATGTCCTCTTCCTAACACTTTCTTTCTCCATGACAGTGGACGTGAATTACAGCAGTCTCAGGTGTATGGCACAGCGATTAGACTTTCTATGCCTTATAAAGCGATCACCCTGATAAATCCAGTAAAACAGCCATTATTTGCAGACCACCTGGTGCTACATAGAGAGAACCCTAAAAAACCCCTTCCAAAAACACTGTCAGCACCAATAAGTGAATTCAGTAGAGTAGCAGGATACAAGATTAACACTCAGACATTGGTTGCAATTTTCTACACCCATAATGTCATCAGAAATAGAAATTAAGAAAACAATCTCATTTGCAATTGAAATAGAATAAAATACCTAGCAATACATTTCTCCAAGGAGGTAAAAGACCTGGACTCAGAAAACTACAATACAAGATGCTGAAGGAAAAATGAAAAAGCACCCGCCGTGTTCGCGGGTGGGAAGCACTGATGCGGGGGGGGACGGGACACGATGCCCGCGCTGCCCAGAGCCGCCTGCAGGCGCGCTGCGGCCCCTGCGGAAGGCCGCGCGGGGAAGATGCGCCGAAGTCACGTTCCTCGCAGGAGAGCACGAGCCGCAAGCAGCACGGGCACCTCTGTGAGGAGCGCGCGCCGGGGAGGCTCGGGGACCCCCACGGAAAACAGTGGAAAAGAGTTTCATCGTGTCCATTCTTTATTCTCCCTCCAAACAAACTACAACAACTGATCTTGTATCGTTTCAGGAAATACTTAACAATAAATAGTGTTTTATTGCTGGGAAAACAGAGTGTCAATGTCCTCTAGGAACTTGGTTTTAGCGAGGGGGAAAAAAGAAAGTAAACCTGAAATGTGTCCATTTGATGAGGAAAACAGTAATTCGGCGTAGCACTGTGCTTGGCGTGTCCCCGAAACTCAGAGCTTGCTGGGTGAGTGCGTGCATACTTGAGCGCCTCTCGAGCTCAGGAACTTTATTTGTTTCTGGAGGGTACACAGAGCCCCCCTGACCTGTCCCTCTGGACAGCGGCCCCTGTTTGCTGACATCTTTACCTCCCCCGTTACACGGAGGGTCCCTCGGAGGGACTGTGTTTTAGAAGTCCGTGCGCTCCAGAGCCCGGCACGCAGTGCGCGTGTAATGGAAGTTCACTGCCCTCGTTTTGCTATGAGCCCCGTTTCCCGGGTGACTGACCTCTAACCCTGGGACCGCATGTATTAGAAACGGGGGGAGGGAGCTCCTGCGGACCCCACTCAAGGGGCCGTCTATCCGGCACAGGCAGGACATAAAATGACTGAGGTCATTTTAATAAAACTTCCATTTTGCCCGCTGGTTATTGTGCGACCACGGCTGCATGGTTGTGTCACCCATTATCAGTTTATAAATCAGCTGCGGTGAGTCCGTCACTTTGTCCTGTGGGTCACAGGAAGTGGGCCCGGACTGGGACGCGGGCTGCGTGGACGGAAACCCAGGCCAGGGCTGACACCCGAGCCAGGTCGGAGTCTGGCTTTCTCACAACGACGCCCTTTTCCTGTGGGCGTTCTGGTTTCTGTTTAAGTGATGCTTCTTCCAAAAGGATCTCAATTTGCACCCTCGTAAGTTGAGGAACAAAATGTGGTATTTCAGCCTTATCATCTGGTGGGAATACCCGAGAGACAGGCAGATGCGGGCACAGAACGCAGGTCAGAGGGGACGGACCTGAACCGCGCACGGGTCCACAGCCAGCAGCTTTACTCACGCTGAAGCCCGTCACACTCAGCAAGCCTGTGAGGCCCGCGCTGTCGGCCCCTTTAGGGTATAAGAAGCCTGCAACTCCAAAGGAGATTCTGATCAGCCCAAGGTTAGGTGAAAACGACAGTGTTTAGGATTCTTAACGCTGAAGGTCTTCTTCCCACTGGGAATGGAAGACCAGCAGGCAGGGCCACATCCACCCGATTTCGTTGTCTCGGGGGCAAATGCATCAGGAAGACGCCGTCTTCCACAGATACCCGTGGGATGAGCGTATTATATGAAGAACCCGGTTAGTGTGTCGACCCTCAGCAGCACGCTGTGGGGACCGCAGAGGGTCTGAGGGTGACCCAGAATGAGGAAGACTCAGGCAGCATACCCTCTGGGGTGGGTTTAGGATATAAGCACTTGGAGAAATGGTCATTTTTAGAGTTTGCTTCGGTGACTGCAGTGAGAGAGAAAGAGGAACTGAGAAGGCATCCACAGCTTACTTGTACAGAGAACACACATGCACAGTTTATTCTTAGGAATAAACTCTTTTTGCTTCTGATCCGGACTTTTCTGCAGCCCATCCCCAGTCAAGGCAGAGAACATAAACTTGACCTGAGAAGACCCCTCCGGCGTCTCTGTGTCCCCTCCCACTTGCCTCTCGCCCCAGTGGGGCCGCTGCTGATACGCTTGCTGTTACCATGGACGAGTCTGGACCTTCTAGACACGGACACCAAAGCATCATAGAGCTTATGTCTCTGGCGCACACGCATATACACACATACACACATATATACCGCACGTTGCATTATTTGTGTTTAAAAAATAATGTAAAAAACGTGTTTCCCCCTGTGGTTACCAGCGTACTTGGTCCTTTGCACAGACCCGCATTTCATCCACGTGCACGAATCCCTTCACCGTTTCTTACACTTTGGGTCTGTCGGTGTCGATGTCCTTTAGCTTGTGTGTGTCTGAAAAAGCCTGTATTCTCTCTTCAGTTCTGAGGACATCTCACCAGGTATAAAACTCCAGGTTGACGGATTTTGCCCCCCCAGCACTTTAAAAACGGTGCTTCACTCCTCCCTGCCCTCCCGGAGGACAAAGCGGCCCTAACCCGCACCTCCGTTTCCGTGTCCCCGTTCGTCTTTTCAACTCCGGCTGTGTTCACACTCTCTGCTTTGTCACTGGCTTTGAGCCAACTCACTAAGGAGACCTATGTCATTTTCTTTTTCTTCTGATTCTAATTTGTGGAATTTCTGGGGTCTGTGGATTTACAGTTTTCAGCAAGGTCGAAAACCCCCACACACGTTCCTTCGAATACCTCCCGATCTCCTCTCATCTGGGGACTCGGACGGCCCCTGTACTAGGCCACTCAGCGAGGACCTGAGTTCAGCTCCCTTCCTTCCGGAATGCCTCATCTCGTGTCTGCACGGACCCCGCTCTGCGTTCCTCACCTTCTGGGCTGCAGTTTCTCTCTATAGGTCTGGTTACGTGGCATACAGGTACAACTGCTTATACGTTAATTTTAATATCTGAAGTGGCTGTTCTGCATTAGTTTTTGATGGATATTTCTTCTCATTATGAGTCACATTTTCCTACATTATGTTTGGTAAAGTTTAATTGGGTGAAATCCACTGTCAACTTTACCTTTTTCGGTGTTGGGCTGTTTATTCCTATAAATATTTTTACCTTTTCTTCTAGAATGCAGTTAAGTTACTTAGAAAAAATTTGGTACTTTTTCTCCATCTTGCTTTTCAGATTTGTTAGGAGAAATCTGGTCAAGGAGGTGAAGCAGGTAAACCCTGTGGCCACCCCTCCTACCATCACATCACAATTACAACTAAACTGTAGAACAGTCATCACTGAGAATCACCTGAAGCTCTCTGAACAGAATCCCTGTAACGAAGCTTATACAGAAGAAGCCACATCTGGATTGGTAGAAGGATGGAGACACAGAATGGGCAGGTCCCCTGACCACAGTGAGGCGAGTGAGAATCGGCAGGGCTATCTTGGCTGTAGAGGTCCCCCCTGAGAAGTGAGGGGTCCCAGCTGCACACCAGGCTCCCCACTCAGGACGCCAGTGCTGGGAAGAGGAGTCCCCGTAACGCTGGGCTGTGAAAACCAGGTGAGACCGTGTCCAACAAAGACAAAGCCTTCTACAGACTAAGACGCGCTGCTCGGAAAGGGCAGCACAGGCGTGCTGGCTCCCAAGAGGCCCTGCCCCAGCGCACCTGGTGGGGGGCTTCAGACCACCCCGGGCTCTGTTCCACCAGCTCCGCAAATGGCACCCGAGCCCCCCTGAAGTAGCTTTCGCTCCATGGGCAGCTCCTTAGAAGAACGGCCTGGTCCAATGACGGCTGTAGTACTTTTACATAATTACAGAAACCGGCAAATCAGAAACCCACGGAGCAATGCACGGGGACTGCGTGCGAGGAGCCCCAGCAGCGTGCCCTGACTTTGCTGAGTCAGGGTGACGCAGTCAGTCAGAGACAGAGACGAAAAGTCTGAAGAAGCATCAAGATTGCATTATGAGGTCATCTGCCTAAAAATGGGATGCAAAGCAACTCCTACTGAGAGTTCAAGCGTGAAGGGCTGATGTCACTCCAGTGCCCCCCAGAGCAGCTCACCAGGGTTAGAGAAGGTTATAACTGGGTTCCAGCGCAAGGCGGAGGTTCGGGATGCACCTCCCTGGAGGGCAGACCCAGAAACCCGTGGCTCACCACCTCCGTAATACAGCTCTCCTCAAACACACCTGTAAAGAAGCCCCACTGTCTACTGATGCGGCCCCAAGTGACGAGGAACTTAGAGACTTTAAAGGAGAGACAAGGTCAAGGCCGAGAATGTTTAATTAAACAGCAAAATGCCCTATGCAGCCATGGGTCCTGGCGCTGTCTGCAACTGGGCAGGAGGGCTTGCTGTTCGCTTCACAAGCCTTCACAAGTGGTGGGAGCGCTTGTACACACTTGTGCAAACCGGTCTTCTCAAAGCCACATTCCCTGCCTTCACATCATGTGTTTGAAATTGGCCACATTGTTGGGGGGGGGATTCCCACCGTGGAAACCAACAGCAAAGCGGATCCCCCCCACCCCAAGTCTGCCGGTAACTGCTTCCCGGTAAACCACGGGTTAGACTTTAACACTGACCTGGAAGGTTTCACGATGGTGACCATTTAGGACCGGCTGCCCACCCTGAATGAGCTCCCTGTCACAGGGCAGAGACCCCTTCGGGCCTTGTCCAGGGTTCCACCTCAGCAGACAACCAGCCATGCTGCGTCCTTTGCAGGCACGGACGGGAAACTGGGGCGTGGCTGGTGGGCGGGGGGCCAGGATATTCCTGCTGCCATCCCGTTTCTGCCCCAGGTCTCCTGCAGGGGCTCTGTGTCTCCCTCGGTTTCAGCCCCTGACGAAGAGGCCTACCGTTATACCGGCTCCTGGGAGGGGCTTCCAGCCTCTGGGCCGCAGCCTTCACTAGCCCTCCCCCTCTGTCCCCCCTGGTTTAGGAGAGGTGGCTTCCTGCTACGGCTCATGTCTGGGTTGCCTACCTCCTCCTACTCAACTCCTCAGTTCTCTCATTACCTGTGTAAATCCTGAATGAGCCTTCTTCCACTGAACTGCTCAGACGGCATTTGGATCCCAGCAAGATCCTGACTGCTTGAGTGACTGGCCCATTTTTCACATAAACATTGGCTACGCTTGGACTTGAACCCGGGGTATGTCTGACTGTAGAAACTGGGCTGTGTCCAATACCCTGACACTTCCTTCAGATCTCGTCCTGGTTTTCAGATCCTCTGCTGAAGCTGCCCTTCACGTCCCACTTAGAATGAATCATCAAAGCTCCAGGCCTCTGCAGGCCAGGCCGCTGTGGGGACACCCTGGAGAAAGGCCCTCGCCAGAGTCCACATGGAAGGCCTCCAACCGCCTGTCTCTGCCTGCGGTCGGAGAAGGAAGATCGGAAGGGCCACCCGGGGCTCTTGTGCTGTAGGAGTATATGATCTTGCTGGGTCTAAAAATGGCGGTTTTATGTTTTTGGCCCCAAACGGAGACTAAAAATAATGCAACATGACCATAAACATCATCATCTGCCTGACCCATGGCAGGTGCACACTCAGCTACGTTGGTCACTGAATTAGAAGTCAGTCCCACAGTTCTGCGGGGAACAGAAAATCATTACAGAGCACACACCTGGTCATCGTTACCCTGTTTTTCGGTCCCCTGTCACTCATCACTCTTAGCTTTCTTCGGACAAAAATCTTACCTAGCTTTCCTGTCTGGGCTGTTCCCGAGTTCAGACTCTGTCACTGCGCCCGGTTCCTCCAAATCCCTGGCATTGGTTGTGCTTCGCCTTGTCTGATGCTCTGGTGATGGATACAAAGGTCACCTCCTAGGAGGCCAGCGCTTAAAATTCCTGCTACAGGACGCCAGCATTTACTGCTATGACCGCATGGGGTTCACCTGCTTCTCGTCCTCACATCCACAGGGTTCTTGGGGTTGGGGATGATGGGGGTGTTGCTGAGTCAGTGAGAGGAAATCAGTCGTACTTTTTTTCTTTTAGGGAGAGGGAGAAACATCCATTTG
The DNA here is from genome assembly GCA_004026765.1 of Micronycteris hirsuta. Classification (NCBI taxonomy): domain Eukaryota; kingdom Metazoa; phylum Chordata; class Mammalia; order Chiroptera; family Phyllostomidae; genus Micronycteris; species Micronycteris hirsuta. Next base: position 13,815 of record PVJI01029575.1, read on the forward strand.
TTATTCTAGTTATTTATGCATCCATCGGCTGCTTCCTCTACGTGCCCTGACCAGAGATCAAACCCGAAACCACAGCGTATCGAATGATGCTCTCACCAGCGGAGCTACCTGGCCAGGCCAGCTGACAAAGAGACATTTAAAGGTCACATGCCCACCCTGACTGCATCACAGGCCCCAGGGCCTGCCCGCCAGCAGCCCCCAAACAGTGGGGGATGCGTCTTTGCCCACACGCACAGGGGTGGGGAAAACACGCCGTGTCTGGAAGGCCCGATTTCCCAGGTCCACCTGAAACAGACGGCCCAGGTCCCAGGCAAAGAGGGGCGGGCTCTTCCCCTTATTTCACACCCTGGAAGTAGCGAGACGGGGAGAGGTTAAGGGATCACACTGCAGCGCATTCGTTCTCCAGGAAAACTAGACCCACGCGGGGGAAGCGGCTCCCCTCCCCCAAGGAGGCACGGCCACCTCCTTTTTTGACGTTCACACGAAGGCCCAGTGTGCTGACTTCTAGTCCACTGTGCTAATCGGTGACATTTTCCATAGAGTTGAAATTATCTAAAATGTTACTGAAAAAAATGGCATAATTATGGCAAGTGTCATACTACTCAGTTACAATCAAATAATCATTTTGTTTATTAGAAGTGACCCCCCCATTAGTCCTGGTCTGTTGTTGATCTGACTGCTCGAGGTTTGTTTTTCACTCAGCTGTTTTGTTTCTTACCATTCTGCTTTCTGGCAGCCGTCACCATGGGAAACACCAGGACAGAGATGGAAAAACAAGAGCAAACACACATTCGTGCACACAGCACTTGCTATTTTTCAAGGCATTTTCCATACTCATTCCCTCCATTCGTTCCAGAGAGACTTTCTGAGGCAGATCGATTAGTATGATTTGACCCACTTGTCACCGATTAGATCAGTGACATCAGGTAACACTCACAGTGTCCCATACTAAGCACCAGCCGAGGGTGTGGGCTGGTTTGCAGGCTCTGAAATTTAATGTTCATTCCACGACATCAGCGAGTAGTGTCTGCTGTACTCTATGAGTGGTGTCTACCGGCCCAGCCCTTTAAATGCAAGTTCCCACAAAAAGCGACTAAATCACACGGGTTCTTTAGCCTTCTGAGGAACACCCTGAGGTCAACGGTAGTCTGAAACCAGATGCCAGAGGGCGGCCAGTGTTACGAGAAGGGCATTCCGTGGTGTTCGGTAAGCCCTCAGAGACTGCCACAGCGGACGAGCTCAGTGATGGAAGACGCCCCTAAGGGACGCGGTGGGAGCGGTGCTGAAAAGAAGGAGCTGGATGATAAACTGGAAGCGATTAAAAATGAA
>PVJI01029576.1:0-15121 GCA_004026765.1 Micronycteris hirsuta
GAAACAAGCCAAACGTCCGTCCGCTGATGAGCAGATAAACAGGATGTTATGTCCACAGAGCGGACGATCATTTGTTCATCAAAAGGACTGAAGTACGGCGTGGCGGAGCATTGAAAACATTCTGAGTGGAAGAAGCCAGGCACGAAGGACCCCACACTGTCTAGTTCCGTCCAGAGGGCCCATCCAGAACAGGCCAGTCTACAGCCAGGAGTGCTGGGCCAGGGCTGGCCCGCGTGGTGATGGGCAGCCACTGCTAAAGGAAATGGACCAGAAGTCAATCACCTCGACTGCCCTTCCCCCGAGCCGAGAACCCTCCTGGGTGCCCGGGAGGCGGTGGGCGCTTCACGGTACAGCGCGAGGTCGCTGGAACTGGGTTCCCCGCCCCGGTCTGTATGCCCAATATGAGTGACCAAGTGTGTTCTGAAAAAGGTTACTGGAGATCTTGCAGTTTTTCTGACTCAGGTGTTTAATGCCACCTAAGTGACAGAGCTCTCCTGTACGTGTGCTTGGACTTTCCTAGTTACGCGTGTCCCCAGATGCGAAGCCGGAACCTCGGAGCCCCAGTGCCCCAGGGAAACCCGGCGAGGGGGATGGCGTGCCTGCCCGGGGGGCCGTGGGGCGTTGGCACAGGTACAGAGCACTCCGCACTGCGTCTGCCTGAGGTGCGCGCCGAACAAGCCGGCACTGTTGCAGCCATGGTTATGAGTGATTCTGCCAGTGCTAATTCAGGCAAGTCACCCCCCCACCCCTCCGGCCTCAGTAAAATGGGGACAACGATGACTGCCACATCTTTCTCATTGTGTCATGAAAATGCAACTAGATTTTGCAAATATGCTAGGTGGTTGTGAGAAGTGTGTCCCAAGGCTTTCAAACCCATGAAAAGTGTGATACACCCTTCTTCATATGTTCTGGAATCTCCAGGCCACGGGGGCAGGAGCTCAGGTCTCCGTCCTGCTTCTCCGACCCACACACGGACCTGTGCAGAGGACGGGGGCTGCCGGCAGGGGGTCGGGGGGGGGGGGCTCTGGCTGCGGGACTGACACCACTGCAGGTTCACTCCCAGAGAAGCCTCAGGCCGCTCCCGCTGGCGCTGCGGCCCAGCCTGGCTCCACTGCACAGGACAGGCAGGAGCCAAGCTCTCCAAAGCCACCTGCCCACTCACAGATCAGCTGTGTGACCTTGAAATATCCACTCACACCCCTCATCAGCACCTCCACCCCGTGAGCGGAAACTTACTCTGTGCTCTCACACCGGGTCTCTGTCAGCATCGGGGCTGGGCGGCTCTCTGCCAGGGGGCTGTCCTGTGCAGGGATCAAACAGCATCCTGGCCTCCCCCCACCAGATGCCAGCGGCATCCCTCCCCCAGGCTCCTCCGGTTGTAACAACCGAAAATGTCCCCAGGCAAGTGCCCCTGAGGAGCAAAGCCACTCCCACTGAGAACCCCTGCCTGCCGCGTTCCACAGTCTTGTGCATTTCCACGCCCTTGTCTCCTTGGCAAGCCTTCCTTTCCATCCCTATGTGTGTGCACCAGGAGAGTTTTTTACCTGAATTCATGTACACAAACTGCCTTCTCGCCTGGCTGAAGTCACCTGGCCACTCCGCGTGACTCCTGTGGGAAGACGTGCGCTGGGGTGACCGTTTTTGGAAGAGCTCCCAGGTTATTCTGGGAGTGGATTCTGAGCTGCCAGAGAGCCGGCCTCGGCGCCCAGGCAAGTGTACAAGGAAGGCAAGTCAGGGGACCCCCGGGTTCCGCCCTTGGCCCTCTGTCTGGGGGCTGAGGGGCTGAGCTGGAGCAGCCACGGTGCCTCCCTGGTACCTTCGAGCACGCTGCCCTCCACCGAAAAGAAAAGCTGCATTTCTCAGAAGCCAAATAACCAGACCTGGGTTTCTGTGTCCCTAGCCACAGCTCACTGGGAACGCTTCTGGCGGCTATTCAGGTTCCTTGCACGTGAGAAAAGGGCCACGCGTGTGACTTGTGGAATTAAAAATCTGCTGTCCGATGCTTCGGTATTTCCACAACAAATCACGTTCCAGGACAAAATGACGCTGCGCACACAGACTTCATCCATGCAGCCTTTCCCTGCGTGGTTTGCCCGATGCCGCCTGGACCACAGTGCCCATTAGTTACCAGTGCATCACACTGGCCTGACTGGCGTGGCTCCGTGGATTGGGCGCCTTCCCACAACGCAGGAGGTCACTGTGTGATTCCAGGTCGGGGTCCCCAGTCGGGGTGGGTACCAGAGGCAACCGATCGATGTTTCTCTCACATCACTGTTTCTCTCCCTCTCTTTCTCCCCACCCTTCCCCTCTCTCTAAAAATAAAGTCTTTTTTAAAAAGCTCATCACATTTTTACATGCTTGGCAAATACCTACAGAATTTAACTTTCTGTAGTCGGTGCCCCTGCTGAAAAGCTGTGTCGGCATGCCCCCGGAAATGTGGGGGGCGGAGCCTCACTGGGCCTCGGGGAGCCACAGGTCCCTCCGTAGACAGGAGCTGAAGCCCGGCTTACCTGACCCTTTGGGTGGGCAGTCGGGAGACAGTCTGTATGGTGGGGTCCCACCGTTGGCACTTGTAACGGCACAAACTCAACCCTGGACACTTGGCTAAGAAACACGAGGAGAAAAGACAGAAAGACGACCCACACCGGCAGGTCCATGCAACCCACTCTCAGGAAGTGCATGGCCCCGCCAGACGGGGCGAGCTCGGGTCAGGGGCTGGGACGGGCCACCTGTCCACTGGTCCTGACCCCCGGATGTCCTGTCCCCATGATGGTCATCCTCAGGTGTTATTTTTATACAGCACAGCCCCCAAAACACAAATCAGCTACTTCTGGTGGCGAGCCAGAAAAACAGACGCGTGCTTCAGCAACTGGAGGAAAAATGGATGAGATCGGGTTTATTAAGAAAGATATTGGTTGCCCTGGCTGGCATAGCTCAGTGGATTGAGCGCGGGCTGCGAACCAAAGGGTCACCGGTTCGATTCCCAGTCAGGGCACATGCCTGGGTTGCGGGCCAGGTCCCTGGTGGGGGCCACGTGAGGGGCAACCACACATGGATGTTTCTCTCCCTCTCTTCCTCCCTTCCCTTCTGTCTAAAAATAAATAAATAAAGTCTTAAAAAAAAAAAAAAGATATTGGTCTCCAAAGTGGCCAGCCTTGTTAAGGGGTTTTAAGGGTAGCAGTGATGAAATGCTGCTTTTTTCCGTGTTCTCTGCACAGGGACACCCTGGAGCAGGCGTCCCCCTGCTTCCAGGGACCGCGACACCCTTTGCCGTCCAGGCTCCTGCTGGGCGTATGCAACTTCCCCTCATCTCGCGTCTGCGTGGGGCGTCTCTGAGCCGTTCCTCTTCCCTTCCTTTCCCTCTGGAACCCGTGGAAAGGAGGGCTACCCTCCACACGCACCACATTTTGTATTTTCCCCGACACAACAGCTGTTCTGACAGCCAGCCCACGGCCCACGCAGAATCCTCGCCCCTTTCCTTCTCTCCTCTGCCGCCTCCCCGTCTCTCTGCTCCCTTTTCCATCTTCTTTATTCCCTTAGGTCAAAGGAATAAACAGTGGTGCATCAACCCCCTGCCCGCTGAGCACCTGGCCGGTGCCGAGGATGCAAGGAACACAAGCCCTAGGGTTGAGGACAAGACGTGCAAATCCACAGAGGCCAAGGTCAAAGGTAAGCAATCTAGAATGTTCCAGTTTAAAAAAGGATAGCTCAGAGGTGGAGTGAGCGGCAGCCTCACACCTGGTACCGTGCGAGCCCGTAGAGGATGTCCACGGACTCGGGGTGTCCCAGGACGCCGGCTTGGTGCGAAGATCTCGCAGCCCCATAGGCTTTGTGTTTAGGGGGAGGCAGGGCACCCCGGGGAGAAGGCGTGGGGCATTTCCAGGGTGCGGCGTCCAGGGAGAATCCCGGGGTTGGGAGCAGAGGAAGTGCCTTTCTGAGGGCAGGCTCCTCTCCCTGAGAGTGCGTTCGCACATGTGCCCTACGCGTGTTTCCTGGTGGGACTTAAAGGAACGTGTGGCTACAGGAGCACGTTGTCGCCTGAAGAGCAAAGCAAACGGCTGTCTGGCTCAGGCCCCGTCCCTCCGCCTGGACTGGTCCCCACACAGCAGGCCAGGCACACCACCCTCCCATGGCCCAGAGGTCACAGGACACAGAGGCATATCCGCGTCGCCTTGAGGAAGCAGCCACTGAGACCATCCCTCGTGTCTTCAGACCTGACAGGTGTGAATTTTTTCATGGAACGATCTAAAGGTACCTTCGGGAGGGCACCTCTTCTTCAAAAACAACGGGAGCAGCACCTGCTTAGCGGCCATGACATGACAGCACCTGCTGGTCACGACTTTGGTGCCGGGCACTGGGCCGGGGCGGGGTGCACCCAGCCCCTGTTTGCTCTCATCCTCCCGCCGCTGGGAGAGGGGCCTGTGTCTGACCCCGGAAGAAAAAAAACCCTTGGAGAGACTGCCGGTTCAAGGTCGCCCGGCGAGGATGTGGCCTCACCGCTTCCTGGGAGGCGGAGCTCTGGGCTGTGACCCACTCTCCACAGAGCATCCAGTACAGGAAGGGGTTGTCGGCGCCAAGGTGTGGTCCATGTGCCCACGTGGCCTCCCAGGAGCGTGTCGTGCCAGGTGGGGAAGGTTAATGCTGCAAGATTATTTATTTGTCAGGTCCCAGCAATTGGCTTTAACTCAGGTTTTTAAAAAATGTATCAGACTCGCATGTTTTTGTTTTGTTTTTTGTTGTTGTTGTTGTTTTGTTTTTTTAGAGAGAGGGGAAGGGAGGGAGACAGAAAGGGAGAGAAACAGCAATGTATGGTTGCCTCTCACATGGCCCTCACTGGGGACCTGGCCTGCAACCCAGGCATGTGCCCTGACTGGGAATCGAACCGGGACCCTCTGGTTCTCAGCCTGCCCTCAATCCACTGAGCTACACCAGCCAGGGCTCACACTCGCATGTTTTGACTTCCCACGAGAACCGGGAAGCACATGTGTGGCAGGCGTGGACGACGTCGGTGGCGAGGGAAACGCGACCAAAGACGGTCTCAGACAGACACAAGTTTGCCCACGGCCCACCTCCTGGTTCTCACGCCAGCCCGGCGCTGTCCCTTCGCCGTAGGAAGGAGACGGCACTCTTGTCCCGCAGCTGGCGGTCTCCACCAGTGCCATCTTGTTTCTCCAGCGTCGGGGTTGCTTTACCTAATGGTCCTGATCCCTTCCTTTACAAAATCTATCGGTGGATTTTAAAAATAAAAGATAGACGAACGCGGCTCCTAAAATAGCGGAAACAGGGCCCCAACCCCACCACTCTAAGGGAACCTGCCGCCCGGACGATGGTGACGGAGGCTTCATTTTCGCCGTCTTTTACAACCGGCAAGAAATGACTCACTCGTTTGACAAGGTGGAACCCTTGGGTTGCTTAGGCGCCCCCCTCTGCTGTGCAAGAGAAAACACAGTGGATTTAGATGAAGGGAAGCTGCCCGGAAGATCATGGGGACGAAGGAAGTGCACAGTCGGACTCGGGCCGCCCTCTGCCCACAGCTGCCAGGCTGACCCAGTGAGCTGTGGCCACTTCCCGTCAGGGACGCTCTGCAACATGTTTTCCAGGGAAAGAAAGCAGCTGCTGCCTGGACAATGGGTGGCTGTCACTGCTAGGGGCCGGCTTGTTCCCAGAATAGACCACGGGGAGGCCGGGCAGCCGCGCCGAGAGAGCGGTGCAGATGTCGGCCAGCCGGGCAGGTCACGTGGACAGTGCCGGGTGGCAGGCAAAGACGAGGGGACCCGAGGGCCAGGTAAAAGGCAGCCTGGTGGTTGGGAAAGGATTCCCAAACGCACCCTCCGACCTCAGGAGTTGAATTTCAGTCTTTCCCACAAAGTGGTGAGGGGAGAAGGAGGCCACCCCGAGAAAGAGAGATTTCTGCCCCACTTGGGGTTTCTGCCGTGCGGCACTCTTAGCGCTGCACTCACAGTGTTTCGTGGCACACTTGGGGACAATGGTCTCGATGCACCCACAGAACTCACTGAACAGTAACCTGCTGCTGAGGTACGGATGCCCGAACTTGGGCGCACATGGTCTTGCAAGGATGCGCAGGGGACGTTGGCGGGAAAGAGGAAAGGAAGCTGCCCGGGTGCAGAAAGACCGAAACGCAGCTGTTTATCAGCAAAGCGGTAATGACGATGACACGTTTTCTCTGGCGGCCTCACGTTCGGGATGCCCTGGTACAGCGGGGGCGCGGGGGCCGGTGGAGGGACCGGGGTGACACCACAGCCATCGATGTGAGGAACTCTGTGGACCTGGATCTGCGAGCCCAGCCCCCCACCTGACAGTCTCCCACTTAAAGGCGGTTCTCTACATAGGATTTTTCTGCCGTGGCTGTTTGGCAGCAAAGAGGGAAGGAGAGTCTTCCTCTGCAATGGGGGGCGGGGGACGGGGAGCGTCTGCCTCACTGAACCGTGTGCCTCTGTGGCAACAAATGCGTTTCCACAAAAGCCTCTTTGCGACGGGTCACCAGTCACCCCAGTCACCGTTGACACAGCAAATGCCATCACAGCAGAAGCTGCGCCCCTTTTTTGTTGTTGGAAGTGAAACCCTACCACAGGGAGGGGACTGCCACTCTCCTCCCGCCTTCCTTTTTATGGCACCCGTTTGCGTCCTCAGGAGTTTAAGTGGTTTTGTAGCCTGGGAGATGCAGGAGGTCTGATGAAGGGTAATTCTGATCCATTTTGCTTTGAATGGGTTCGCCAAGCTCCTGACTGTTCCCCTAACCACGAGTAATTTCAGTATCACTCATCGGATGACAAAAAGCCACAGCCACAAAATGCATATCCTGTCGGGTGTGAGGTTTCCGCCAAAATCAAAGAGAAGAGCTTGAAGGTCCTTGTAATTCCCCTGTGGCGTTCAGGAACTGCACAGCCACTCGCCTTTTCAACTCTGAAGACACATCAAAAAGGCGTTGGTGGTGGTTCATCTGTCCCTTCGCTCATTCAGCTAACATGTGCTTAGGGACTTCTTTCTGTGTGTGTCATGGGGGCTGGACCCTGAGTTGAGCTGGTCAAGCAGGGAGCGGTACAAGAGTGGGCTCAAGGTGAAAATCACATCATCTCTGAAAAAGAAGCCAGAGCAACAGTGAGTTCAACCATAATACGGAAGCAAGGCTACATTGTAATCACACTGGAACTATGCAGGAGGAAGCCGTGTTCTAAAGATTATATATGTTTATAGTTGTACATATCACAACCCCTTTATATCACTATATATATATAAATAAAGGGGTAGGGTGTTGTGATATGTACAACTATCAAAATCTTTGGCAAAAGGTATGTGCCTGCATAAATACATAGATAGATACACACGTATATAGTATATATACATTATTATAAATATATTACTGTGCGTATATGTGTCCCTATAAAGAGAGAGCAAACATTGCAAATTAGTAACAATCGGTCAATGTAGGTGAAGAGAGTAGGGGTGTTCCTTGTATTTATTTTTTGCCTTTTCAACAGTTTTAAATTGCTTCACAAAACAAAGTTAGAGGAAAACTTATCTCTGACCTCAAGGAACTTACTGTCCAGAGATCAATTTTTTTTTTTCTAACAAAGTAAGGGAGGGGAGGATCGGGTTGCAGGCACAGGGCCAGAAGTCACTCAAGGTCGAACATGCAAACTAACGTTAAGCTCAGCCCCGGGTCTCTGGTGGAAAGGTCGGGGCAGCCCATGCAGCCATGTGCACGATTCCAGCCGCGTGCACGATTCCAGCCACAAAGGGGGAAGTCGCGCAGCAGGAGCGCCAGGTCGGGTGAGCCCCAGCCTCCACCCAGGGGTTCCAGCCAGGTTCCCTGAGACCCCGGGGTGGGTGCTCTCAGGGGACCAAACACTGCGGGGTGTTTGGCCCCCCACTCCAGCACCTGGAGAGGCACCCTTGCCGTAGACACAGCCCCTCAGAGAAGACAATGGCGATGAGAGGTCACAGCCAGGTCTGAGGCCAGGCCACCACCTGCACATCGCAGGGTCCTCAGGCCACTGAGTGACAAGCATCTAGTGACACCTGAATGGGTATTTAGTGCTGAGGAGCTTAGAGAGGAGGCTTACCACCTGAATCAGAGAGAGGGCAGAGCCAACAGCCTGCTCTGTCTGGGGTCAGAGGCCGTGGAAAGGGGCAGGCCGCAGGGGCTCTCCTGGCAGCGGTGGGGGCCTGGCCCTCCTGGGAGGACAAGGGGAGCTGAGCTTCTTCGAGAATGAAGTTGACACAGGGGAGGAGGACAAGAGAGGAGTGGGAGTGGGACCTGGCAGATGGGGGTGGGAGTGCTGGGCTCGGATTCAGCTCCGGTGACCTCATGGCCAGGCTGGCCTTGACCGGGCTGGGGCACTGAGGGGCCACCCCTGAGCCGTGCAGGAGAGGGTGAGAGTCAGGCCATCCCTGTCAGGGCCAAGGGCCACCCAGTCCTGACTGTTCGCTACTGTGGGAGGTGACACAGTCAGCAGCAGCCACCGGCAAGTCCTCCACCACAAATAAGTAACAGTCAGGAAAGTCGGGAAATGGAGACGCTCAGCGGTGGCCCTGGAGAAAACCTCCACAGGGATGGCGGCTCTCTGCCCACCGCCAGCCGATTCCAGATCCAGGACTGGGACCTCAGGCTGTCGCTCCCAAGCCTGTGTCTTTCCTGAGCACCAGGAACATGCTCCTTCCCCATCAGAGCTGAATCCAAAATTTCCTCTCGGCCCCGAAGTGTTCGGTGGTGTCAACAGCCACCTTGACCTTCCTCATGCCCCGACTCCATAGTTCTCTGAGCTTCTGTGGGTCACCTCAACTAGTAGGCCTAGGCCATCCCCCAAAACTGCTCCCTGTGGGACCTCATGGGTACTGCAGTCAGGGATCTCCACCCCGGGCTCCACGTGGGCCAGGTGCTTCATTGGTACCCAACACAGTGTCGAGGCTCAGCCCGTACACCTGCCACAAGGGGTCTCCCCTCATTCCCACACTTCTGTCAATGGCGCCGCCGTGGTACAGCTTCCCGGTCCCTTCAAACTCCTTCTTGTCTCTCTAATGGCTGCTCACGCTCCCATTTCAGCTTCTGCGGTGCCTCTTGCAGCTGCCACCCCGTCCTGTCCTCGCTGTCAGCACCATTGGGCTTCTCACTGGACTTCCTGACCGCATGCCCCGGCCCTCCAGTCCAGCCTGCACAATTCTTTGAAAAAGGCAACTTCTGGTTAGAATCCTCGCAGTGATCATCCTCAGCTCGTGGAAGAGCGCCCTGTGGTTTTAAAACACTGGCAGGCTATTCAGGTGAGTCCAGCAATTCACAGGTTCCAGTCCAGGGTCGGAGCAGGCGGGGTGGGGGGCCGCCCTGCTGGAGCAGCAGAGACGGGCCCCTCTGCTCCCAGTTCTAGCAAACCGCCGGCTCTGTCCTGTGCAGCCGGACTGGAAAGTCACAGCTCTTGGCAAACAGCTCAGTGTCCCTGTAAGGAGGGTGGACAGAACGTCCCTGGTGGCAGAATGGGGTCCTGGGTTCACAGAGAATGGATGAGTCAGCAGGAGCTCTGGCTCTCGTCACGGGTCCGTCCCCCTCCCTTCGAGGGGGAGCTCCCTTTCTGGTGCTGATGCCTCCTGGGGTCCACACCCCAGTGTAGAGGCGCAGTCCGATCGATGCGGGCAGGGTGCTGAGGTATCTGCAATTGTAGTCAATGGTGGGAGTAAAGCTATTTTTTCTCCGTTTTGTTTACTACAAAGGAGCTGACTTCCTTAAGGCCATTAAATGCCTTTTTATGATTGAGAGATTTTCAGCATTTAAAAGCAACAGTGGTTTTCCCCAGAGGATACACTATTAGATTATTTCAACAAGGATGGTAAAAGGTAAAGGGACTAAGCAAAAAAGAGAACTCACAGACATGAGTACGCTGATCACAGAAGGGAAAGGGGGCAGGAGGAAGGGGGTAAGGGGGTGGTAAATGGTGGGGGGGATTGTAAATTATTTTCCTTGACCCCTCCCCTCTCAGGGTGGTGAGCTGACCGCGCACAGTATGTGCTTGCAACAAAAACACAGTGAATAAACAAACTGTGAATTCTCCTGCTCCTTGGCAGAGCAGCTAACGGGGAGAGTGGGGACTGGGCGTGGTGGCCCAAAGCACAAGGATTGAGGACAGATTCAAGGGCCCAGGCCTGAGGCCCCAGGCGTGGCGGTCACAGCCAAGGACCAGGAGCTGAAGCCGTGGCCCCCGGGCCGGCGCCTTCCTTCCAGCGAGCAGTCGGCTCCCGCCGCCTTGCACCTAACTCTGGTCGGCCACACCTCCACGTGTGCACCCGGAAAACGAAAATGGGCCTAGCTGATCTCTCCGGTTCCTTTTTGTACTAAAATTTTATGGTTTTGATTCGTAGGAATGAGTCACCATCAGCCAACAAGGAAAAGTTAAATGATGTTCTGAATATTCTAGTTAAGAGAGCAGGCGAGTCTGTGCTCCATTGTACAAATGTTTCCATCCCACTCGTTTGAGTTTGAAAACCGTTCTGTTACTTAAAGATGTGAAGCCCAGAGACTAGGAATGAATGCTAGGGGGGCTTCTGGGCACCCAGGGTGCTCTGGGGACCGGCTGTCCCTGCCCTCGCAGCCCTGCGCCTCCGGAGGTTGTGCACTGCGTCCCCAAGCTCCGGCAGCTCCACATTCGGAAGGAGCGCATGTATTCGAGTGTGCTCTGCATTTGCAGTTGGCTTGCCATCGCTAATTCCAGCTTTCTTTCAGAAGTAAGATTTTCCCAGCCAACAAAAACGGGGCGTTTATAACGTCCGTGGCTTCTTCCTTCCTGAGATTGTCAGCGGCATCCAAACACCAATAATCTACAGATAATTTCAGATATCCATCTTCAAGTTACTTTAACACTGCAATTAGTTCAGAGTTAAAACAGAGGGATTTGAACATTGCTTCGCTGTCCCTTTGCGCTTAAGCTAAAGATGCATTTGCTCCGTCTTGTCTCAATACGTGTCCCTTAAATTAGACAGGAACATGTCACAACACCAGGGTGGCTGCAAGCGCCCGATAGCAGGAGCATGTTCGGATGGAGGAAACACCCCTCCTTTGCTCAATTCTGCCCGCTTACACCTGGCTCACGAGTTCCACGTGTTTGGTTGGTTCCTTTTCATTCTAAGATTGGCTCTCCCCGTGTGACTTGTCTGGAACACTGAGCCACTGGCTTTCTGTGGGCAGCTGACACTTGCAGACGTCCCATTGACAGAGGAGACAGTGTCAGAGCTGTTCAGTCCCCCCTCCACGTCCTAAAAAGCACCTGGTGACCCTTCCTCGGTTCTCTCCCAAGACAACACAAATACTTATGTTTCTGTTTACTTGTTGAACAAACATTTGTCAGAGGCCTATTTCATTTAGGTAAGCTCGTAGAATGTTCGAGTTCCAAGAAATTGTTCCAATAATCTGAACCCACACCTTCCTTTTGCAGCGAGAAAATCAAAGCTCCTGCAAGGGCTCGGGAGCAGCCCATGCCTTCCTCGGTGACAAGCAGAGAGTCCCTTGCTCTGGGCAGAGGGACAGAGCCACACGGGCCAGAACACAACGAGCAGCCAGGGTGATCTTGTCAGGGCTCAGCTGGGGCATCACCCTGAGGTATGGCTCTTCTCACACAGAGAAGTGAGTTCAAAGGTTCAAATTCAAAGACGCGGCCAGAATGTGCAAGTCCTCAACGTTTACTTCAGCATTTTCATTCCCCGAGCTCCACTTCATCAAAAGGGTAAAAGAACTTGCACAACTTAAACATATTATCAAAACATATCGTGGCTTAAAGAGGAAAGAAAAGGAGTTAGTACCTCTCTGCCCAGAGCAGAGGGGAGGGGTCAAGGTCAGGGGGAGGAACCCCATCTGGAATTCTTGGGTATGGTGGCAGCCCCCGGGCCGTGGTCCTGGACTGATTCTGACGTTCACTCACCTGAGCCGTGGCTTCTCACCCACAGACTGAGGTGCGGGGCGGATGCTCCTTGTGGCCGGCCTGGCTCAGCGAGGAGACCTTTCTCCCAAAGAAGCGTGGCTCCGGTCCTGCAGTCTCTCTCCGAGCAGCAGCCTGTGCGCCACCTGGGAACTTTGTGGAGAGGTGTATTCTCAGGCCCTCCCCCCAGCCCTGCCCGGTCAGAAGCTCTGGGGGTGGGGCCCAGGACGCTGTCACCTAACCTGCTCTACGAGTGACAAGTGAGGTGGCTGCGGAGGACGTGCTCCAACGCAGGCAGCAGACCTTGCCGGAAGGCTCTGGGAACAGGCTGCACTGCCCCTGCTCCGCTCCGAGGAAGCGGATGGACAGTGAACGGCCCTTATTCAGAAACGACCGGGCATGTGGAAGAACCACTTCCACTCATTAGATTTGGTAGGCAGCGCACACCGAGCTTAGAAAAATCTCACGAGCAATATATAAACACGTAGTTTAATGCACTTAAATAGTTTGGATTGTTTAAAAGAACGGCGTAGTTAACGAGATGCTTCTGTCTGGTTAAATGCACAGCAGACACAAAGCTTTTATAGGTGATGTCCTCTAATAACTGATTTAGAGAGACCTGTGCAGATTACTTTTCAAAGCCACGTCACTGAGTTTTCAGGGGGTAACTTGTAAAAACAAAATGAATTTCTATTCATGTAACTGGAGTATATACTTAATCACAATGTGGTGAGAGTAATTTTCTTTTTTCTTTTCATAAAAAGGCAAGCAGAACGCTCCTAACAATCTGTAGCCATGCCCGGCTGTGCTTCCTAGCTCTTTTCTGACGCAGAAGGCTGGCTGAGGTGCCAGCCGGGACGGTGTTTGGAGAGGGAACAAGGACGGGCTCTGGTCTGAAACGGGAGCCAGAACTTTCTCCTGAGTGGCAGCCTGCGCGGTGTTCAAGGTGAGGGGAAGCCTGACGCCTGGGGCGCTGGCACCTCTGCGACGGTCCCCTCAGCTCCCACACCCAGCATCGCTTTTATACCTGAGCGTGGTGAAGGGCGAGGAGGCACTGGATGTGGGCTGCGGTTGGTTTGGCTCTGGGGGCAGGATGCAAGGTCTACATCTCACTGAGTTCAGATGAAGAAAGAATGTTGCTTTTCCTCGCACTAAGGGACTTAATGGTAACAACTACCTTTTAAAAGAATTACGGAATTCTAGTGGTACACGCCTCCTTTTATTTTCCAAGGGAAAAAAAAAAAAGAAACACGTTTGACATCTGAGCTTTGGGATGGGGCTAAGCATGCGGTGGTGGGAGAGGTAACTTCCATCTCCTCCCGGTTCTCTGAACTGAGGTTTCGGGGTTCCACGCGGCCCCCGTCAGTCAGCCTCCCCGTTTCCATTGGTACCTGTTGCTGTCCACCCACCACCACTCTGCATTTTCAAGATTGCCTTGGAGTAGGGAATTCCCCAGCGAACTTGCTTCAAACCCCACCAACTGCATTCGTCTGGGGCATCTTTGCAGGGGCACGAGCCTCCCTGAGCACAGAGGTCAAAGTCATCTGACGCTTCCATCCGGGAGCCGTCAGCGGCCTTTGAGGTACCAGGTGTGGCGGCGGCACCCGGCTATGGACGCCAGGTCACACTCCACATTGCACAGGGAGGCTCGTGCTCACAGAGGCCACCTCGGTCGGGGTCACAGCAGCCTCCGCACTGCCACACGCCAGGGCCGCCTTGCTCTTTCTTGCTGGGGCCCTGCCTTCACCGCACCGGGCCCCTTCCACACCGGGAGGCCGGGGACCCCAGCTGTTCTCTTCTGCCTCAGGCCCCTCCCTGCCTTCCACCCGCCCATCCTCCTCTTGTCCCACCTTCTCTTGCTGCCGCCAGGTCCAGTGCTCAGACCCCTTCCCCACCCCCAGCCCCACACAGCACTCTGTCAGATCCAGCAGGTAAGCACACAGAACTCCAGCTAAGCGTGAGCTTCCGATAAACAACTCGTAACTGTGCCGTGTAACTGCGTCCCGAATAGTGCACCGTGCCAAATGTTTACTTGGTTGGCAAGCAAAGATGGCACGAAACCTGCTTGTGCTGCACATTGCCACTTACCTGAACCCACGTTTAATTAGGTGTTCCTGGTCACCTGCTGGCCCCGAGCCGGTCTCCTCCAGTTTCGCCGGCTTTTGAGGCTGACTCCTCCGAAATTTCTCCCTCCAGCCGCGCTCGCCTTCCCTTCAACTGCGGAGTGCTGCTGCCCGCGCCCCGTCGGCCCCATCGAAGGGTGGTCAGCAGGTCTCTCAGCCTTCACGTGCGAAAAGCTGAGCTCTGCCCCAGTGCCGGCTCCGCTCACAGGTGGCTCGTTTGCCCAGCCAGGGGCCTGGGCCCCTGCCCCAGCAGCTCTGGCTGTGTCGCAGCGCACACCTTCTGATGGGCTTGGCTTTTTCGTGCTGACTCGAAGGAGAAGGGTTCTTCGCCCTTTGTTGATGGGACAAATGTCTTCTCGCTCTCCGTGGCTTGCCTGTGGACTCTCTTAATTGCTCGCTTGTAATGAACAGGGCTTCCTCACTGCAGGACAGCCGTTTCTCAGACTTCCCCTCACAGTGGGTGCTCTTAGAACCCTGTTTGAGAAACACTCTCCATTCCAAAGTCTTGAAGGTGGCGTTCTGTTTTGTCACCAACGACAAAGACCTTGTTTTCTCTTTCGCGTTTAAAGCTTTAGCGCACCTAGGACTGACTTCCGCGTGCCGCGTCAGGAAGGAGTCTGGTCTTACTCTTTGTCTGTGGCTCTCCAATGGACTCAGCACTATTTCAGGGTTTGGGGGGGACTTTTTTCCTGACTGTTTGTCTCCCACTGCCCTATAGCTCCACCATCATCATAAATCAAGTGCCGGCGAGCACATAGGTCTATTTCTGGACCTTCCATTCTGCTTCTTCAGTCTGCTTTCTATTCTTGGACGGCCTTAATCAATGCAGCTCTGCCAGACTTGCCCACAGGTCTGGGAAGAGTCGGCCTTCCCTCCTCGGCCTGCTTGGCTCTGCATTTCCCTTTCAGTGTGAGAATCAGCTTGATGTCTGAATTTGCCGAAACTATAGACCGACTTAGGGGAAATTTACCTCTTTACGTAAATATTTGAATTTGTGTCTGTGGTTTGTTCCTCCACTTACCCGTCTCCCGTCATTTCCCTCAATGGAGCTTTGTGGTTTCTAGTGTAAAGGTTTACACT
>PVJI01029577.1:0-15141 GCA_004026765.1 Micronycteris hirsuta
CAGTGCAGTAGGGTTCCCTTTTCTCCACATCCCCTCCAACAGTTATCTGTTGCTTTGTTGATGATGGCCATTCTGACTGGTGTGAGGTGGTATCTCATTGTGGTTTTAATTTGCATCTCTCTGATGGCTAATGATGTTGAGCATCTTTTCATATGAATCTGGGCCCTCTTTATGTCTTTTTTCGAGAAGTGTCTGTTCACGTCTTTTGCCCATTTTTTAATTGGGTTTTTTGTCTTCCTGGAGTGGAGTCGTATGAGTTCTTTATATATTTTGGAGATCAGACCCTTGTCTGAGGTATCATTGGCAAATATGTTTTCCCATACGGTTGGTTCTCTTTTTATTTTAATACTATTTTCTTTAGCCCCACAGAAGCTCTTTATTTAGACAAGATCCCATTTGTTTATTCTTTCCTTTATGTCCCTAGCTCTAGGGGACAAATCATTGAGGATGTTGCTGCATGGAATGTCTGAGATTTTTCTACCGATGTTTTCCTCTAGAACTTTTACGGTGTCACGACTTACCTTTAAGTCTTTTATCCACCTTGAATTTATTTTTGTGTATGGTGTAAGTTGGTGCTCGAGTTTCATTTTTTTGCAGGTAGCCATCCAGGTTTCCCAACACCATTTGTTGAAGAGGCTATTTTTAGTCCATTTTATGCTTCTGTCTCCTTTTCTCTTGCTGCTTCTAAGATTCTCCTTATTTTTAATCTTGGGTAATGTAATTATGATGTGTCTTGGTGTGTTGCTCTTTGGGTCCAACTTCTTTGGGACTCTCTGAGCTTCTTGGACTTCCTGAAAATCTATTTCCTTCACCAGCCTGGGGAAGTTCTCCATCATTATTTGTTCAAATAAGTTTTCAATCCCTTGGTGTTCCTCTTCTCCTTCTGGCACCCCTATGACTCATATGTTGGGACATTTAAATATGTCCTGGAGGTTCCTAAGCCTCTCCTCAGTTTTTTTAATTCTTGTTTCTTCATTCTTTTCTGGTTGGATTTTTTTTTTCTTTCTGCTGGTCCACTCTGTTTATTTGAGTCTCAGTTTCCTTCTCATCCCTATTGGTTCCCTGCAGATTTCCCCTCATTTCCTTTATATTATCCTTCATTTGTTCAAGTAATTGCAACAATCTTTCTTCGAATCCTGTGAGCATTCTGATTAGCAGTGCTTTGAACTGTGCATCTGATAGGTTGGCTATCTCTTCATCACTTAGTTGTATTTTTTCTGGAGCTTTGATGTGTTCTTTCACTTGGGTCATTTTTTTTCTTGGTGTGCCTGTTACTTTAAGGGGCAGAGCCTTAGATGCTCACCAGGGCGGGGCAACCCACATCATTGTGTTGTGGCGCTGTCTGTGGAGGCGGGGCCTGAGAGAACAATGGCGCTTGCTCTGTTCTCCGCACTTCCCCAGCTACCCACAAGCAAGTTGGGTCCTTCTTTGCTGGCTCCAGGGTGAGTGGACAGGCCTGCACCATTCCAAGTCCCTGTGGGTCTCCCCAACAAACTCTCCTGTGAGGCCGGGAGTTCCTCCCACTGCCACCTCAACCCCCACAGGTGTATTCAATTGGTGGTTTGAGGCTTTATTTCTCTGTGTTAGTGGGCCATGCGGTCTGTTCCACTCCCCAGCTTTTCCTCCCGGTTTATCTGCACGAAAATGAGGGACCGCCCAGTTCACCAGTCTCAGCCCCGGTTTTGCCAAGTACGCCCACCACGGGCCTCGCTGGGCAGTGTTGCAGGTATCAATCCACAAACCGTGTCTTGCCGAGTGCTCTCCTCCCGGTTCTGCCCCACTTACCGGTCTGGATGAACGTGTCTTCTTTAACTCTTTGATTTTTGCCCTTCCACTCAGTTCAGTTTTCTGTCAGATCTGGCTGTGTTTGTTTTACAAATTGTTGTTTTTCCTCTTTTGGTTGTGCGAGGAGGCACAGCGTGTCTACCTACGCCTCCATCTTGTCCAGAAGTCCCCAACATTTAATTTTTAAACAAAAAAAAATAAGAATAAAAAATATCTAGATTCTCAAAAAAAAAAAAGAATGAATTAGTATGTGGAGTTTATAATAGAGTATTGTATATTGCTTGTTAAACATCCTTAATGTCAGTAAAATTTGTAATATATGTATATGTCTGTCAAACATATTTATCAGCTCAACACTGGATACACAACATCTAGATTTTATTTATACAAATTTATGCTCTGGTTTTAAGTTAATACAGTGGAACCTTTATCTATGACACCTATCCAACACTATAAAGCAAGGAAGAATGTTTTAATAATTTGGTCAGCTGAACACCATTGACAAATATTATACTAAATTTTCCTAACTGTTCTAATATTTCTGTAATCACAGTCTTTCCTCTGTTATTAAAAATACTTATTTTATGGTTAAAAAAAGTATTTGCTTTAAATAATCAAGTTCCAACTGCATGAACAAGCAGTAAAGATAAACCAGAGACAGTCCTTTCAAATTGGAGAAGGTGCAAATTATTCTTAGTATATATTGAATGTGATTGAATTAATGAATCTCCTCTCTTGAAGTCCAGATACCTCACATTTACCTTTCTTGGCCCTGACATGTTCTACATTCCATTGAGGTTATTTAAGTACTCGTTTTTGTCTAGAGTCTCATGAGATGCTAACAGGCAGCAAAAGTGCTGCCTCCTAACTTTCATTGTCACTCTCAGGGAGACAGTGCAGACGAGTGATTCACATGAAAGAGTTTGGAGTTGGGCAGACCGGGGTTTCACTCAAGGTTCTGGAACCTACCTACAAGCTATGTGTGCTCCTCACTTTTGAAGTGGAGACTAATAGGTCTAACCTACGAGGTTTTTCTGAGGAATAAACATGGTACAATTATTTATGTGTTGCTCTGGATCTTTCAGATGAGGCTGCCCGGACAGATACAGTGGTGAATATACACTAAGTGATCAGTACAAGTACAATAATTCTTCTTCCCTAGTGCTTTGTTCTTAATTGTACTTAAAAAGATGTAACCTGAATGAAAGGAAAGACCATTAAAAGCTCCATCAAGCATTCTCAAGGGCATAAACAAACATTTCTTCTTCCTCAGGGAGCAGGGATCCTGAGGGAGCCCCTGTATCTAGGTAACTGTGCTCTCTAATCCAGAATAACACTCTTCAGTCTCTGGTTATCCACGGACATTATAAAAGTGCTGTCCCATCCCTGGAAGCTGGACTGGAGGCTTGGGACATAGCAGGTCAGAGACCATGTTCTTCTGCTCAACAGGAGAATCAAGACAAACCAAAGGCTTTGAATTTTAAAAGGAGGGAGGCCCAAGCAGAGCTGTCTGAGCTTTGAGTTGTCCCCTTGTCACCAGGACCATTTGAGTCTCCATGAGAGAGACGGGTGGGAGCCAGTAGAGCCCAGCCCTGAGCCTGCAGGTAGAAGGAGGGTGAGTGCCTGCCTGACTTGTCTGTGCTCTGGCAGAGTGGTCAGGGTTCAAAGCTCAAACCCTGGAGCCAGACAGCCTGAGTGCCCTTCTGCTGCCTCTTAGAAGGACTGGGACTTGTGTCCAGTGTCCTCACCTGTTCAATGGATTTAATCAAAATGCCCCAGAGCACTTAGAACAGTGCCATTAGCACAGTTAGTCCTCAGCAAATGTTTCTTGTTTCTTAGGCTTAGTTAATAAGTTTAGCTTATTCCTCCAGTATTACTAGCACATAATATTTTCACAGTCATTCCCGCTACAGATTCGGGACAACATGGCCTCATCTTCCTGTTCTGACCACACTGACCAAAGGTGGAGGGTCTAGGGCAACTGGCTTCTGCTTCTCAACAGCTCTCTAGAGAAGAGCCCAGGTCACACAAAATTTGGTCCAGGGCTTTAGAGGGCAGGCAGTACCAGAAGAGGGTCATTGCAAGGTTGCAGGGTCATCCCAGCTGAGCTTTGTGGACTTTCTCCTCAGTTGAATGAGCCCTTACTCTGGAGACAAATTTCACCCACCAGCAGTTATTAGGAAGGTTGAAGCCACGTGGGGACCATAGAAACAGAGATGCGGAAACAAGGAAATGCCATCTCCACTCTGAGTTCCAAACCTCCCTGTTCAAACACCGCTCTCAAGAATGGGTTGTTTTCCTCTCTCTCTGTGAGCAGTCTTCTCTTTTTCCCTCCCAGACCCTCCCAGAGAAGGATGGCTGAGGATAACACCTCCTCTGTGACAGAGTTTATCCTTGCAGGCTTAACAGACAAGCCGGGACTCCAGCTCCCCCTCTTCTTCCTGTTTCTAGGCTTCTACATGGTCACCTTGGTGGGGAACCTGGGCTTGATAGTGCTGATTGGGCTGAACTCTCACCTGCATATTCCCATGTACTTTTTCCTCTTCAACTTGTCCTTCATTGACTTCAGTTACTCCTCTGTCATCATCCCCAAAATGCTGATGAGTTTTGTCTCAAAGAAGAACATCATCTCCTACACAGGGTGTATGACTCAGCTCTTCTTCTTCTGTTTCTTTGTCATTTCTGAATGTTTCCTCCTGTCAGCAATGGCATATGACCGCTATGTGGCCATCTGTAAGCCATTGCTCTACATGGTCTCCATGTCTCCTCAGGTGTGTCTGTTTCTTTTGCTGGGTGTCTATGGGATGGGGGCTTTGGGAGCTATAGCTCATACAGGTGATGTAGTGTCTCTGACCTTTTGTGCAGACAACCTTGTCAATCATTATATGTGTGACATCCCTCCCCTCCTTGAGATCTCCTGCAATAGCTCTTACATGAACATTCAGGCGGTCTTTATTAATGTTGCTATTGGTGTCGGGGTGCCCGTTGTGACCATTTTTGTCTCTTATGGCTTCATTCTTTCCAGCATTTTCCACATTAAATCTACTGAGGGCAAGTCCAAAGCCTTTAGTACCTGCAGTACTCACATAGTTGCAGTTTTTCTTTTCTTTGGGTCATCAGCTTTTGCGTACCTTAAACCACCTTCTATTATACCCCTTGACCAGGGGAAAGTGTGTACCCTGTTCTACACCATTGTGGTGCCCATGCTGAACCCACTGATCTACAGCCTGAGGAACAAGGATGTCAAGTTAGCCATGAAGAAAACCTTGGGCAGAAAAATCTTCTCTTGAAAATGACTCAGAAAAGAGATCCAAAGCTTTGTTTATCAGTGTGTTTCTCTTAGCTTTTCCATGAGGGAAACAAATGTCAGAACTTGCTCTCTTGTAGGTAGAAGAAATTTTTAATATGTTCTCAAGCATACTATTTCCCTCTATCCCTTTCTGCACCCTAACTATTCCAATCCTTTTTAAATGAAAATAGTTTCCACAGTCATATAGGGTTACTCTTGAATTGGTCTAAGAAACCATTTAGAATAGCCTCTCATATGACACATTGCACACTGGAGGCAAATATTTTGTAGGTTGCTCGCGAACATACATACAGCTGGTGCCAGAGCTGGGTCTGGAATCTCGGCCCTGGGTTTGTATCCACTGAGCTCTGATTTCCTTCAGTCATGTTTTCTTGATCCATCTTCTTCATAGTAAGTTTCATTTCAACTGTTTTTCTTTTTATTTTTGCATTTAAAGAAGCTTAATTCTATTTACAGGGATATCATAAATCTTTTCAAGGGTTAATTTTTGGAACATCAATTTTGCAAGAACGTTGGAGGTGAAAAATGTAGTGACTTGATCCTGGCACAGTGATTTTTCACATGTTTCAAGGTTTTGCAGGGGGAAAGTTTTATATAGAGTCAAGCACGGTCCCCATTAAGATGGTGTGCAGAGCTCTAAGGACAGAGGCTTACTTATTAGACCTCTAACAGACAGATGCACAGATTTAAAAGAGTTATTTCCTGACTAATAAAATAGAATTTGAAGCCTCAGTTCAAGGGTTTGAATGCTGTAATTGAATAATAGTTTTGGGAACAAGAAAGCCGTAAGAGCAGTATGAGCAACAATTTATGAGGGTGGCATTTGTCCTCGTATTTTAAGGCATTGCATAGAGCCGTGATCTTTTAACAGTAGTGACTGAGGAAAGCAATGGTGGTCCCAGGACAGGTTATGTATTAACAGTATTGGGGAAACAGAGGTACAGCTTCATACAGGGTCCCACACCAAAAAAAAAACCACCCTGTTTTTAATTACAAAATCTTTTATCAAAAAATCATAAGCATGCAATTCTGTAACATAACAATATCATGCTCATGCACACTGTGACATTTTAGGTGAAATGTTCACATGAAAACTATAAATGGTCACACCCATATTATCACCCTCCTAACAACACTGAAGCAGGCGTTACTTCTGCCGGACCTGCAGAAAGTATGAGAACAAGCTTTGGTCTGAACACGGCTCTTTTATTGATAGAAGCAATGGTATGGGAACTGTTTGCAAGATACTTTAACTTAGAAACTTTTGCTAGGAAAGTTTTCTCCTATTAGGAAAAAAGGAAACGTTGGACAAATGTGTAGTCTTTGTCCTTGGGAATGACTCTGGCGACAAGGATGTAACCAAAGGGATGGAAGTGCAGGGGATGGTTGTGCTTTGGGTAGTACAGTGAAGGGGACAGTCACCTAAATCCAGGACACTGACGGGTTGGGAATGCAGGGAGGATGGCGGAGGGTCAGTAGAGGGTTAGTAGATGGAAAAACAATCCCACCCCCTTTTAAGTTGAAGCGTAATTTACATACAGAAAAATCGAGTGCTCAATGAATTTTTTCACATATATGAGGCCATGTAAACAGCACCTATCCTAAGGTACAGACGATTTTCATTTCAGAATATCCCTGTCTGCCTCTGCCCAGTAAATATTACTCTACAATCTCTTCCTGGAAATAGCTACTATTGTCACTGTTATTATTACAGATCTAATTCACTCACTCTCAAGCTTCATATAAATGTTAAATATTGCATTTGCTTTTCCACGTCTGGCTTCTTTGTCATAACATAGAGGTATTGTTCATCTCACCCAGAACATATGAATAGGTACTTTGCTCTTTGTTATTGCTGTGTGGTGTTCAAGTGTATAAATGCAGAGCAATTTATTTATCAACTATCCTCCTTATGGACATTTGGCTTATTTTGAGTTTCTGCATATTATTAATAAAGCTGCTATGAATATCCTTGACACATAGTTTCTTTGAAATACACTCATTGCTCTTGGGCCTATCCCTAGAGGTGGACTCACTGGGTCACAGAATGTGTATACTTCCCGGACATTGGTCTGAGCTAGACATGTACACTGGGCAGCAACCAGTTGTGCCGACCACTGACAATGCAAGGGACTATAGATACTAGAGATAAATGACGCTTTATAACCGTGGGTCCCTGACCTGTTTCGGCCAACATCATATGGTGAAAGTAATTGAATTATAATTAATAATTCCATAATAATAGAACCTGGTTTCAGTGGAGCCTGGGGGGCTTCAACAGTTATGCTGGTCACGTGGGTGGACTATGCGCATGATACCAGTGCAGTATTAGAATAGCCGGCTTTGGACGTCTTTGTACTGAGACACTTCCTGTGGATGCTGGTGGTGCTCTAAGGCCTGGAGACCAAGTGCATCTTGTGCAGCCCAGTGGTGGGAGGACTCAGAAGCCAGGGCCAGAAGTATCTGGACCCCCCTCATTGTGTACCATCCCAGCTGTTGCTTTATTCTTTACTTGTGATAAACCTGCTCTGTGAATATAAAAGATTTGAGTCTTGTGAGTCCTTTCAGCAATGGAATGCCCTGGCTGGGTGCCTCAGTGGATGGGAGCTTTGTCCTGGGTGGGTTTGATCCTGGTTAGGGCTCATGCAGGAGGCAACCAATCGATGTTTCTCTTGCTCTCCTTTCTCTCTAAAATCAACTTTAAAAAAAAAACATATCCTTGGGTGAGAATTTTAAAAACTAGATGCTATGTAAACCGTAGGAATGAATGGAATTACTCTGGGAACTTACAGGGGACGAGGAGATAAGAAAGACGAGGTTGGAAATTCAAGGAACTTCAACACTGAATGATGGGCAGGGAGGAGGGCAGCTGCTGTAGTGGACCTAGCACCAACAGGTAGGTACAGCAGGGTTTGACGTTCCTGTTTACGGAGAGGAAATCCCAGACTGAAAACATTTTTACTTTCCCAAGGCCCCTTTCCCAACTAGATCTTTTAGACCCCTAAACCTGTTTTCTTCAACTACTTCACATGACTTCTGGATGAAAAGTAGTCTTTAGAAAAGTTCCCTAAGGAAAGCTTTGAAAAGTAGTACCAAAAAAAGTTACAGAGGTTTTGTGGCTTTCTTGACCAATAGAGATGGAAAAAATAAAATAAAATAAAAAATAGCAGTCTTCTCTATCCTGAAATTAGGATGTCTGAGACATTTCTGTCCATCAAGGAAAGTCTGTGAATCTTCATTTTTAGAATTAATCTTTTTAAATCAATTAAGACTTCCCCACTATTGCCGAGAATAACCTGCCCTCCATCAAACTGCCTTTAAATAAGGCCACCTCCTTGCACTTTCTCCCTCTAGCACAGCCTTGGAACATGGTATGCCCTTAACACATATATTTTATAGTGCTGGTGTTAGTGCAATTTGCTTTTTATAGCCTATATGTTCCTCAGATAAATGTCACTTAAAAATGGATTCCTATTTTAAGAGCGCCAAACTGCAGGCTATGACGGAACTGAGCTCTGGGCAGCTCCTGCCTCAGGAAGGCATTCCAGCTCCTTCTGTCACTGAGTAATTTTCCTTTGCCAGACCTCAAACTATCGTGACCCTGGAGGTCACAAGCAAAAGGTACACGTCATCTAGCATGACTGTCAGCTTAATGTCAATGTTAGCATATTGCAAACATCCAAAATATTGGCAGTAAAACCAGTTATGTGTCATCTACATTATTTATTTATGCTTTGGACATGGGCTTGCCACATAGCTATTTATGAGAAACCTCTGATGAAGCCCTTAGTGTTTGAAAAAACAAGTGTGTCCTTGAATTAATCAAGTTTCTAATGTGGGCTTTTATTGAACCATATTTATATTTTTTCTATTGAACTTAGTAAATATTATAAACAGTACGTGCCTTTGTCTTTGTGTTCAATATTGGGTGTGTAAGTTAAACAGTATTGCAGCATATGATCTAGCCTTATACTCACATATAATATAGTTGAGTCTGGGGGATTTCAATCCCAAAACTGTGAATGAAAAGAAAAAGGCAGAATTTGAGCAGGTGGGTAAAAGAGATAAGAAAGAATGAGGATCCTATGGCACTTCATTAATTCAAAATTACTTATTAAACATCGCGATAGTTGATCCTCATGACAATCCTCTATGTTAGGTGGTAATGTCTGTGCTTATGGAAGGGTTGCTGAGGTGCAGACACCATACACTTGCTGAGCCAGTGAGTGATGTGATCATCACCCAGGTCATCTGGCCGCGAAGCCTGCACAGGGTCACCACATCTGCCTTCTCTGGCAGAGGTACTAACTACTTCCTCCTTCCCTGTATTGAAAAGTTCCATCCTTAACCCTTGACTCTTGTTCGCTGGGGTCGCCACTATGTGCAGGATTTCCACTTCCTGTCTCCGCGTCCACTGACAGTTCTTTCTGCCATTCCTCTTAGGTGAACTTGCAGCATTTGACAGTCTTAATTTCTTTACTTTCCTTTTCCTCTGTCCTGGGATTGCAATTTTAGCCACCTTTGACAGTTCACTTTTCTTCTCCATTCTGCCCCCTGTGACCACTAATCTAGCAAATTCTGCTAATTTCTCCATCACTACAAATACCTAGAGGCTAAGAGCTGTCACAGCTAAGAGATAAGCAAGTCTGGTTCCTTTGATTCAAGGAAATGTTCTTGTACCGAGTAGGATAAGGAAAACACCTACCTTATAGGATTTTTGTAAAAATTAACTGAATTAATTAATACTGTAAAACCCTTAGCATAATTCCTGGTATATAGTAAGCATTTTAAAAAATATAAAATATTACTATTAGTTTTCTTGAACCCATTAGATGATATTTTTAAGCATGCTAAGCCTGCACTTTCTATAGATTTGTCATTTTCCATAAAATACATAATATATAAAACTACCAGCAAAAGGCTTGGTACGTAGGTGTTCACTACCTGTTGATTACCCACAATCCAGATCTCCAAGTTTCCTTCTAACTCTAGGAATCAGTGGTAGATACACAAATCATTTATGTATAGATTTGTATGTTAAGCAATTGAAAATGCTTGATGAAAGTAAATTGAGATTAAACATAATGCAGAGCCATGTAACTCCTAATGTTTGCTTTCTCAGGAGCTAGCTGAGTCCATTTCAAGTGAAGGTATTTCCGCTTCGGTGACGTCTGTGCCTCTTCTGACAAAATCGTCACTTGTGACTGGCCTCCTCTGGGGTGTGTTAATAGCCCACATTCTTGAGGCCCTTCTCTTGCCCCCAGAAGTCTGAGTGTCCATGCTTGAGCTTGGGAGACATTGTATTGCATTTATATGTATCACACATGAAATGCCACAAATAGATCATAATAAAAAATGATGGAAAAATAGAAATAAAATAAAGAAGCACTGTATAGAGATTCAAGTTTTTGAAAAAGGGCAGTTCTGCAACTAAAGGAATACAGTTAAGAATAGTTCTTCCTACACTGCTTCCTGTCTGGGCTTCATGTGCTCTTTAGGGAACATGGCTTGAGTGAAGCCCCAGCTGAGGAGATTTTGAAATGTAGTTCCCATGGCAACAGGCCCTGAAGTGACATAACGCCACAGGAACTTTTCTTGGTTGTTCTGTCATCCAAACAAGGATCCTCCAAGGCTCAGAGGAAAAAGTCAACTCGTGATGCAGCTTGGGCCTTCTTCGCTTTCTGTGCCCCTAGGGGCCCTTTTCCTGTGGGGCTTAGTCCAGGTCTGTACCGACGATCTTTAATGATGACTGCATGACAGAGGTGTGGAACAGAGCAGGGACTGGGATGGACTGTAATCTCCATTGCAGTGGCAAATGTCTAAGTGTAACATTTACACTTTAAGCCTCTGGTTATTGAGCAGTGACCACACTATATCCCCGTGTGGAGGACTGGCAAGCACTGGGTCTGTGTAGATGTCACCCCCCCCACTCACACATCCACACATGCATGCGCAGGACTGATGTAGGGGCTGTACTTACCTTGCCAAATGTAGGGCAGGCAGCTGCCAACATGGCTCCGATTATAAATCCCATTCATGATCACCCCAGCTGCCCCATCCTGACCAAAATATACCTGTCATCCATTGAGTACTGTGTGAAATTTCATAATTAGAAATCTATTTTTGAGTTAAAGTTTTTGTCTTTGTTTTTTCTTTGTATGTCTGGAAGAAGGTCTGGAATGTGGATGACCCTCAGCAAGTCTTTACTCTAGACTGTATTGATGAATTTCTGAGATCTTTCCTGAGAATGGGCTTTACAAGAAAATCAAAGGCAGAGCAAGTGTTAGTAAGAGGAACGTTGATCGAGATTAGAAGTATGTACAGAAAGAGGAGACCGCAGACTGCAAAGGAAACCTCACCTGACTTTGTAATTTGCCCTTTGGGGTATGGAAGAGTGGGGCTATTTGAAAACTAGGGCATCAGTGGTGGGATAGGAAGTAGTAACAAGATAAATGATCAAGGACTGCAGATTATGTTGTTGAGATCAGCCCTAGGCAGAGTTTCAAAGAAAAAGCGTTACTTCAGAGCACCCCTGTCTTCTATCTGCTCCCCACCTTAGGGGAGCCTCTCTCTCGCCCCTTTCAGGGGGATCTCGCTCTTAGCAATCTTTTTCTCTCCTTCACTCCCTCCCTAAATTATACATATTTTATGTATGTTTTGTGTATATTTCCTGTAACATGATCACGGCTCTTCCACGTGTCAGTCCCTTTCCTAGGCTCTTCATCTTTTCATTTAATCTAAGCCTCACCACAACCCTATCGATTATTATTATTGGCTCCATTGTGCAGATGATGAGATTGAGCACCTGAGATCAATAAACATTCTGTGAGCTGCTACACACCAAGTTCTGTGCTGGGTTCTACAGGCATAAAAGACACTAAACGTAGTTCCCATCCGTCACAGTTCACGGGGCCGGGTGGACGGCAATGAAGACAGCGCTGCTCTGTGAGGGGAGCTGCGGCGGCTCTCAGGACAAGGCACTGCAGGGTTTTTCAGCTGTTCCCCCTGACAGTGTGAGCTGATGAGGATTTGAGACCCTACTCCTTCTGGCATTTGGGAATTTTGATAGGCCTATTTAAGGCTCAAAAATTCTCTGTAACATGGAGTTTCAGGTACTTGATGAGGTTCCTGATACATATTTGATTTTCTCACCTGGAATCAAACTGGGGGAGGCTGCTTCCTTCCTGCTGGAAAAGGCACATTTGGTGAGACCTGCTTTAAGCACTGTTTCAGCAGGGCCGTAGTGGGGTTCCCACAGCAAGCCATGCTGGAGACGAGGACTTGTGTGCAGGTAGCTCACTGTTGGAAGCGATCTAAGGGAAGAGGAAGAGAAAAGGGGGAAGGGTGGAAAGTCAACCCACGCTGGGTGGGTTCATGAGCCGGTTACTTTACTGGGAAATTTAGGATCCCTCCATCTGATTATGAAGAACAAACCACGAAAGATGCAGAAGAAGGGAGCACTTACCCACGGGCTCCCAGGAGTGTCAACACCTTCCCACTTCCAGGTTTGCACAAGCACCAGAATGTAACTGAATGCAGGTCCATCTGCCTGCCACTTTGAAAGCAATACTGGAGAGGCAGGTGCTGGTATAAGGAAAGTGGTTTATTCAGATGCCAGTGACCTGGAAGATGGGGGACCCACATCTCAAAGCCCATCTCCTGAGAAGATGGGGACTCTGGTCTCAAAGCCCATCTCCACCTCTCACTGCAGGCAGAGATTTTTTTTCCTTTTTTTAAAATTACTTTATTGTTGTTCAATTACAATTGTCTGCATCCTCTCCCCTCCCCCTCCATACCCAACTCCCTCTCCTGCCTCCACCCTCCCCCTTGGTTCTGTCCATGTGTCCTCTATAGTGGTTCCTGAAAACCCTTCTCCCCATAGTCCACTCCCCCCTCCCCTCTGGCTATTGTTAGATTGTTCTTAATTTCAATATCTCTGATTATGTTTTTCTTGCTTTTTTCTTTTGTTGATTATGTTCCAGTTAAAGGTGAGACCATATGGTGTTTGTCCCTCACTGCATGGCTTATTTCACTTAGCATAATGCTCTCCAGTTCCATCTATGCTGTTGCTGAGGGCATAAGCTCCTTCTTTCTCTCTGCTGTGTAAAATTCCACTGTGTAAATGTACCACAGTTTCTTGATCCACTCATTTGCTCTTGGGCACTTGGGTTGCTTCCAGCACTTGACTATTGTAAACTGTGCTGCTATGAACATTGGAGTGCATAGGTTCTTTTGGATTGGTGTTTCAGGGCTCTTGGGGTATAATTCCAGCAGTGGAATTGCTGAGTCAAAAGGCAGTTCCATTTTTAGTTTTCTGAGGAAATTCCATACTGTTTTCCACAGTGGCTGCACCAGTCTGCATTCCCACCAACAGTGCAGTAGGGTTCCCTTTTCTCCGCATCCTCTCCAACAGTTATCTGTTGCTTTGTTTATGATGGCCATTCTGACTGGTGTGAGGTGGTATCTCATTATGGTTTTAATTTGCATCTCTCTGATGGCTAATGATGTTGAGCATCTTTTCATATGTCTCTGGGCCCTCTGTATGTCCTCTTTCAAGAAGTGTCTGTTCATGTCTTTTGCCCAGTTTTTAATTGGGTTTGTTGTCTTCCTGGAGTGGAGTTGTATGAGTTCTTTATAGTTTGGAGATCAAACCCTTGTCTGAGGTATCATTGGCAAATATGTTTTCCCATATGGTTGTTTCTCTTTTTATTTTAATACTGTTTTCTTTAGCCGTGCAGAAGCTTTTTATTTTGATGAGGTCCCATTTGTTTATTCTTTCCTTTATGTCCCTCACTCTAGGGGACAAATCATTGAAGACGTTGCTGCATGGAATGTCTGAGATTTTCCTACCAATGTTTTCCTCTAGGACTTTTATGGTGTCACGACTTATATTTAAGTCTTTTATCCACCTTGAATTTATTTTTGTGTATGGTGTAAGTTGGTGCTTGAGTTCAGGCAGAGATTTTTAAAGGAGATGGAGGGGAGCAGAACAAAGAGACCGAGAGAGGGGGTTGACAAGTTCTCTGTGAGCAGATGAACATGGTCCAGTCCGATGAGGCATGTGATGGTCCACTGCGCATCATCCTGGTTTAGTCATCCCAGCTTAGCGCCATCCTGGCTTCACATTTGAAGGTCAGATTCTGTATCTTTTGAAGTTAGTTCCTAGCATGCTATTCATCCGTAAGCCACGTATTCATCTGAGTCAGCACTTACAGAAAAATGCCAAAGGAATGGTGGGGGTGGATGTCTGAGTGGATTCCCACAGACATTCCAATGTGGTGACAGAGATGGTGTCACCACAAGAATGCCTGAGTGGATTCCCACAGACATTCCACATGTGGTGACAGAGACGGTGTCCTACAGCAGAAAGCAGGACACACCAGGTCCAGCTGAGGAGCCGTGCTGTTTGGCACTAATGGCCTGCAGGCAGCTGCCGCAGCAATAGGAGAAACCAGAAAGATAGGATGAATGATATACAGTGAGGCAGGGAAGACGACCACCAGCACAGAGAGCATGGTAATGGGCCCTGAACTTGGGGCCTCATGAAAACGCACAGAGTGGAGGACAGAGAGCGCCCTGCTCGGAGGCAAGGCCCGCACGCTGTGGTTTGTAATGGGCTGCAAAACAGAGAAAGGCCTTTTTCTCCATTTAGCTGCTACTTGTTTTGAAAGTGCATCCCTTGCCCCTTCTCGCATTGCTGTGCTTTGAGTGGGTTTGTCTTAATTACAAGATAAAACATCGTGCCTAGAGGAACAGCTGCTTCAAGTCACTGACACCCAGTCCCCTTCAGACCAGCTGGTTTTCCTCATGACACCTGGCCATGCCATCCCCTGTTGGAAATGCTCTGCGGATTCACACCGTGTACAGTATTCCCATCTGGACATCCAAGTCACTCCCCAGTGTGACCCTGGGGTGCTGTTCCTGGCCTGCTGTCCAATTACATCTCTTACTCTACCCCCATTTTAGTCAAATCAAAAGCTGGGCTTCTACTGGGTCATTTGGAAAACCTCTTCCACGGGGGAGGTTAGCCCAAGTTTCACTCTGGT
>PVJI01029578.1:0-15227 GCA_004026765.1 Micronycteris hirsuta
CCCGGTAATCATTGAGCAGGGGGCTCTCCATCGTGATGTAGGGGATCACCCACTGCAGGGCAGGCCCGGTGAGGCGGGTGATGAGGAACGTCACCTTCAGGGCATCGTTGGAGAACAGGGTCTCGTCCACCAACATGTAGGCTCCCGTCTGCACGATGAACTCCGGGAGCTTATCGGTATCGCCGTCAAATGTCTCGGGAAAGGGAATCGGGTTCCTCCACCGCCGCGTCCGGGGCCTGATGGGCAGGGCCAGGAGGGCCTTAATCAGCTGCACTCGGCCGTCCATCGCACTGAGGTCCCTGCCTGGGCTGGGCGGGGCCGGGCGGAGGTGGGCGTGGAGGCGTGGCGGGAAGTGCGTGTGTGCAGAGGCGGGCCCAGGGCCAGGGGCCGACCCGGCGCGTGCGCGGGCTCCGCCCAAAAGGAGGCCCAAGGAACGGGGCTAGGGGCTCAGGGCTCTCGCGGGTGGGGGTTCGAGGAGCGGCGCCGGGCGGTTTGCAGGGGAGCGATGGAGTCTTGCTATTTCGCCCCTTCAGCCCCTCAGCCCCAACATATCCTTTGCTGACTTTGGGCTCTGGGAGCCACTTGAGTGAGGTCCTGTGAACACATCTTCCTGCTTAAGGATGACTCTCTCAGCCGGAGAAGTATTGCACTGCTGGTGATAGACGTGGTGGCCTTGCACCAACATAGAAAAGCTCAAACTCGTGGCCAACATAATCCAGAGCAGGGTATTCAGAAAATAATGCTCCATGACCAATTAATGTAAAGAGGGTTAAATGATAAGAAATCTCATGACTTGCTATAGTAAGAGGCCAAAAGAGGATTGTCAACCAATGGTGCCTGGCAACAATTTAACACCAACAGGAATCCCAAATTTGGGGTGCGCTGAAGAGGGAAACTTTATTCAGTGCAAACAGCTTAGCTGTGATAGCAGCACGGATCAGGGCTGTGGAACAGCGCAATAGTGTTACAGCTCAATTATGAAGCAGCACACTATGAAACAGCAGGGCAATGAGGAGGCCCTGAGGTGAGGGGGAGACGCACTTCTGGGGTGAGGCCCCTCTCTGTCTAGACAGCTCTTCTCTGCTCCACCTGCTCCTGTCTGCCTTTTGTGTTTCACCTCCTCCAGCCAGGGAAATACCAAGTGTTCAGTCAAAAGGGAAAGTGTGCTCTCTGAGGCAGAGGGCAGCTGACTTACACGACAAAAGTCCCCAGCCCTGGTCCCTGAGTAGTCCGTCTTCATGCAAATGAGGACTCCAAGTCCCCGCAGTTTGATTGGTCCAAAAAGCATTGTCCTGATTGGTCCGAATGGAGCCAGTCGGATTGGTCGGTGAAGATGCTTCTGGCACTAGATGGGGAAAGCCTCAGTCCTACTGGTTGAAATACAAGTCCAGGAAGTACTGTATAAGGACTGGCTCAGGTGGTAGGGGTGCGGTGCAGGCTGGCAGATGGGTGCGGGTTTCTCCCTGAAGTTCAGTTTGCGTGACAGTACCCTGTGTAGAAAAAGGCTGCTAGGCTCTGTGTTTGTTTTTGTTTTTAATTTGAGCCGAGTTAGCCACCAGGAGCCCTTCTTAGTACGCATCTTCTTTCTTGGAGTCGACAGCATTTTCGACATAGAAACTGAAAGACGAGTAGGAGTTGTTGGATGCTTTCCAACCGCGACGTTATACATTTGTATTCATAAGAATAAAGAAAAGGGCCCCCTGGCTAGGGCTCAGTTGGTTGGGTGTTGTCCCACTAAGTGAAGTGTCGCTGGTTCAATTGCTGGCCAGGCCGCATGCCTGGGTTGCAGGCCTGGTCCCTGGTCCCGGCACCTGTGAGAGGCAACCGATGTGATGTTTCTCTCCCTCTCCTTCTCCCTACTTTACCCTCTCTCTGAAATACATAAATAAAACATTTCTAAAAATTTTTTCGAAGGAGTAAAGAAATGGAACAACTAGGGGATTAACAAATTGAAGGAGGGGAATCCAACTATTAAAAGTTAGATCTGGCCCTGGCTGGTGTGGCTCAGTGGATTGAGTGCTGGCCTGTGAGCCAGAGGGCTGCCAGTTTGATTCCCAGTCGGGGCACGTGCCTGGGTTGCAGGCCAGGTCCCCCGTGGGGGGGTGCACGAGAGGCGACCACACACTGGTGTTTCTCTCCCTCTCTTTCTACCTCCCTTCCCCTCTGTCTAAAGATAAAATAAACAAAGACTTTTTTAAAAAGTTATATCTGAATTCATTTGTTGGCTGAGCACGAAATTAATATAAACCCTTCCCAAGGTTTTATATATGCAGAAAATAACCAGTTAAAAGACATAATGGTGTTAACACGTGTTGGAGAGGTTGTGGAGAAAAGGGAACCCTAGTGCACTGTTGGTGGGAATGCAGACTGGTGCGGCCACTGTGGAAAACAGTACGGAATTTCCTCAGAAAACAAAACAAAAAAAAAAAGGAACTGCCTTTTGACCCGGCAATTCCACTACTGGGATTATGCCCTAAGAACCCTGAAACACCAACCCAAAAGAACCTATGCACCCCAACGTTCCTAGCAGCACAATTTACAATCGCCAAGTGCTGGAAGCAACCTAGGTGCCCATCAGTAAACGAATGAATCAAAAAACTGTGGTACATTTACCCAATGGAATTCTACACAGCAGAAAGAAAGAAGGAGCTCCTACACTCCTCGACAGCATGGATGGAACTGGAGAGCATTATGCTAAGTGAAACAAGCCAGGAGGTGAAAGACAAATACCATATGATCTCACCTCTACGTGGAACCTAATCAACGAAAACAAACAAGCAAGCAAAATATAGCCAGAGACATTGAAATTAAGTTCAAACTGACAGTAACCAGTGAGGAGGTGGGAGGGGGTAATGGGGGGAAAAGGGGGAAGGGTTGTCAGGAACATGTAGAAGGGACACATGGACGAAATCAAAGGGGTTAGGATCAAGATGAGAAGTGGGGATGGCTGGGGTGGGGGGAAGTGGTTGGGGGAAAATGGAGACAACTGTACTTGAGCAACAGTTAAAAAAAAGATTCTGGAAATTGATAGAGGTGATGTTGCACAACAATGAATATACTTAAGGCCAATGGATTGTGTATTTGGAAACCATTAAAATAAGAAATTTTATATTGTATATACTTTACCACAATACAAAGAAAACTGGGGGAAAATAGATAATGGTGTTAATGATGCAATTCAGAAAAGCAATGAAGAAGAAATAGTAATGCCTAGGAATCTATTTGAAAAACCATAAGAGCCACCCAAAGAACATTTTTTTAAGTGCTAAAGAAGACTCAAGCAAACAGAAGTACATACCCCGGCTGGAGATGGGATGGCACAACATCTTAGAGATGTTCATTTTCCCTGTGTGAGGACATAGAGGAGGTATGGATTGAGGAGCTGCCCCAGGAGGTGCACATGCTGCCTCAGGGGTTGGAGAAGCTGATGGAAGAGACCCACCTGGAGCTAGATGAGCTACAGAGCCAGCTGCTGCCTTGTACCGACACCGTGACAGCAAATTTGCCTCCACTTCCTTGAGTTACAACAGTGCTCTCTCTTGTGCACCTGGCTAACCCAGAACTATTCTCAAGTTAAACAAAACAAAACATTCAAAGTATATGAAACAACAGTTTTATGACATTGGACATAAAGCAGCCAGGGTAGTGTTCCCTGTGAGTGAAAAAAACACCTGAGGCGGCCTCTGTGGTCTTCTCAGCTTACCGTTGGGCGCAAACACCCAACCTTCCTGTTTTATTTGCTTGCTTGTGCGTTCGTCTGTATGTGTGTGTGTGTGTGTGTTGGTTTGTTCGTTTATACTTGCTGATCCCGAATAGAAAGCATACGCGAGGCCCCTGAGCCTCCCAAGGCTTTTTCTTTAAAAAAAAAAATATTTATTTATTTATAGAGAGAGGGAGAGAAACATCAATGTGTGGTTGCATCTTGTTCACCCCCAACTGGGGGCCCAACCTGGCCCACAACTCAGGCATGTGCTCTGACTGGGAATTGAACCGGTGACCCTTTGGTTCGCAGGCTGGCGCTCAATCCACTGAGCCACACCAGCCAGGGCCCAAGGCTTTTTCTTGGTTCTTGCCCTGCAGGTCCTACCTTTCCTTTGAGGGTGTTTAACCCTGCGCCGCCCGCCGCTCCCCGCCCCGCCCCGACCCCCGCAATGCTGTGAAGTCCCTTTTCTGAGACCCAGGGCCCTCTCTCCAGGCTGGCATCTCTCATTGCCACTTAAAATCTGTCTGGGGAGGGCAAGGTAGGGTGGCAGGGTGAACCAGCCTTAAGTACACCCTGGCTCCCGGATGGTGACAGCTCAGAGAACCTCCTACAGCTGAGGGAAGACACTGTACAATTGGCTGGACAGCCAGTGGAGACAGGCATCCAAGCCCACATCTGAGTTGTGACAAAAGTTCATTACTGTATTCCCATCACAAGCTTGGGAAGGCCATCTGTTGCCACCTGTGGCTGTGCCAGTGTTCAAACGCAGTCTGGTTAGTAATAATACCCCAAATGTCACTGACCATCTGCTCATCTAGCTCTTCAGTCCCTTACAAACTGCTCAGCACCCATAACAGCATTTCTGGGAGTACCTGGAGAGACAGACACACACTGAGGGGATGGTATACTGGTTGGGGTAAGGGTGAGCAAAGCTGGGTGGGAGTAGCTCATGGCCTCATGGTGACTCATTCCTTAACACTCAGATCCTAATGATAGGGATATAGATAAAGTTCCAGCTGTTACGGGAGACCAGGGGAGGTTATTTGAACTGTGTTTACTGAGGAACCCCTCAGGCAGAACATGAGACATTGCAGTTTGGGCCCCTCTCGACTGGGTGCAAGAGCAGAGTTGCTGACACCTGCAGCCCAAAATCTGCATGAAACCCCAGGGAGAAAGCCACGCCCAGCCGCCCAATGTGGCGCACCTTTAGGCAGGACAGACTGCCACGGCCCTTCTCTTGTTTCTCGTGGGGGAGGTGTTCATGAGCACAACGATAAGCTAATTTGATGAATGTTTAAAGCATTCTAAGCTGTTGAGAGGACATAGCATTTTAGTTCACTGGCGATTTTATACAACTAGTGGAAAATGTACAGTAGTGCACCTGTATTCGTGGTTTCACTTTCTGCCATTTCAGTTATCCACGGTGAACGGCAGTCCGAACATGTTAAATGGAAAATTCCAGAAATAAATAACTCATAAGGTCTAAATTACACGCTGTCCCACTCCATCCCTCCCAGGACGTCAATCATCCTTTTGTCCAGCCTATCTACACTGTACATGCTACACCTCCCCACTCTGTTAGTCACTTAGTAGCCGTCTCAGTTATCAGATCCACTGTTGACCGGTTAAAGGAACCTTGAGAATCCTCCCCGTTTATGCCTAAGCTGTGACCTTCATTGGGAAAGCAAAATATATGGAGTGCTGTCTCCCAGGGAGAACTGGCCCTTCTCCCCGGGAGGTTAGTACCTTTGATCTTCAGCTGTCCCCTCGGGGAGAATTGGCCCCTCTCCCAGAGGGCCCGTTTGGTTAGTCCAATCACACAAGGCCCTTCGCGCATAGCCACTTTCGTCTAACACATAATTAACCATGGCCCCCAAAGTGAGACTTTGGAATCTGACCGGAGGGAGGGAAGGACGCTTCGCTCGGAGTTTTTCCCAGGCGGACCCTGAATGCTGCTGTCTCCAGGATTCCCCAGCGTCTGTGTTCGGGTGTCGGTGACTTCCCGTTTGGTGATGTATGCTCTTGATTCTTGCTTTTCTCTTCGCCCTCGCTTAATAAAGTGCTTAACTGTTCACCTTTGACTTGGGGTTTTTATTTTCTGCGAATCCGAACCTCCAAATTAAGTGGCCACGATCTCATACGTGCCCCTTAACAGCACAACTGTCAGGGTATCACAGTGCTTGTGTTTAAGCAACCTTAATTTTACTTAATGATGGCCCCAAAGTGCAAGATGCTGGCAATTCGCACATGCCAAAGAGAAGTTATGAAGTGTATGTATGAATAGGGTGGAAAAAGTATATACGTAGCTAGATGTAGATCTATAGTTCAGTACTATCCAGTTTCAGGCATCCACTGGGAGTGTTGGAACATATCCCCACGGATAAGGAGGGGCGGACTACCTACTGTATTGATACCGTATGACAAATAATCTTTCACTGACCTGCTTCTCTGGATTCTGCCCTTAGGAAGACTTCATAAGACCAGGCAGTGTGGTACAATGAGAAGCACTTGAGACTTACGGGACCAAGATTCTAAGGCAGGCTTGCCCAGGAATTAACTGCAGGCTCACTGCTTTCAGTTTCGGTCCTCATGATTCCTGAACGATGTTCTGCAGAACGATGCTGATCACTCTACATCTGCCTTACTCTAGCAGGAACAGAAGATGCCCTACCACAGTATACAGGTATGTATTCATGGTCTCCATGTAGTGGCCAAAAGGATCACTTCACATATGAGGGAGGGAGCCAAAACAAAACAAACAAACAAACACCTGGAATTATCTTCTGGAGGGCGGGTCCCTTGTAGTACAGGCTTCCCCTGCCAGGTGAGTGTTCCGGGAACCCACCTGTATCAGGGTACCCGTTGGCGTTGTTGTGAGAGGCTGCGTTTGGCTTCCGTGAATTTTTCTGAAGACTCTTCCCACACGTTTACCCATTTCATGGTGGGTGATTTACTCCACACCGTCCCGTACCACGCTGAGTGTTCGGCAGTTTTTGGCCCAAAACTGGCATGACCCCTGCTCCCTGCCCTCCCCCCACTCCCTCCCATTCCCCCGCCCCTCCTACGCCCGCCACCCTGCCGGTGTCCCACCCTCCCTATTCACCCAGTCTTGCCCCAGGTGACTTTGTTTGTTTGTTTGTTTCCCCGATGGAAAAAGTCCTCAAAGGGAAACATTTTGCCGACGTGGAAGAGATGAAACAAAAACCGGCCAAAGCAGTAAAAGGCATCAACATCGATGAGTTCAAAAACGGTTTTGAGCGGTGGAAAAAACATCTCGATAGGTGTATTGCATCACATGGAGAGTCCTTTAGTACTTTGAAGGTGACTAAAGTTTAAACATGTGAGAATAAATACACAATTTTTTTATAAATAAATTCTGTTGTGGGGGGTCCACCTCATAGGAAGGTGTCAGACCACCTACCGCCTTTCTTACCTTGGCAAGGGGAGATCTTCAATCCCCGCCGACAGATCACTCACCCTGCCGCTAGCCCCCTGACATCAATGCCCCAGCTTACAGAGCTCAGAGCTCCACCCTGGCTCACCTTTGATGGCAGAACTACCAGCTTCCTTGATCACACGTGTATAACATTGCAGATAACAAAAGTCCGCAAGTTGGAGCTTCTCCAACAAGCAAATTTGATTACAAGACCACCGGTATTTTACACAATCCAAGTAACCAAAGCAACAAACAAGCGTCACAGGACAGGAGCAAGGATAGCACAGGAGAAATCAACAGCAGGTCTTCAAGTAAAATTGTCTAAAGAGACTTAGCAGGAAATCGGTCAGTCTTGGGGTTGAATTCAATACTCAAAAATTAACAGAACAAAGACTACAATTGGCTCAACTGGGGTGCGGCGACAAGTAGCAGACCAAGTGGCTATGGCCAGCGCCTCCGTCGCACAACCAAGAGAAGGGCGTATGTGCATAGGGCGTCCTCGGAGAGAAGGTGCCTGCTGGACAGACCGATCAACCTGTTACTCCTGCCTTCACTGTGTAGGATACAAACACGGGATGCGTATGTTTTGACATCTTTCTGTACATAATATTCTAAGATTCTTTGTGTGAGCACAAATGCACACATTGTAAACAAGGAAAACAAACAAAAAGACAAAGGCAGAAGGAAGAAAAAAAAGACAAAGGCAAACCCAAACTTACAGCCCCTGAAGGGCAAATCAGGGCAAATCCATCAAGAGCTGATGTTTTAGTAGGCTTGCTCTTTCCTTCTTTCTTTGTCTTTCTTCCTTGGCATGCAAAGGGCGAGTTTTATTTCCATAGGGTTTTTAAGTTGCTCCCTTGGCATCATTCCAGATTTTGAATGGCTGGGTTTGACATAATTTTATTTTATTTTTATTTTTCAAAGATTTTATTTATTTTTAGAGAAGGAAAGGGAGGAAGAGAAACATCGATGTGTGGTTGCCTCTCGCGTGCCCCCTACTGGGGACCCGGCTCACAACCCAGGCATGTGCCCTGACTAGGAATCGAACCAGCAACCCTTTGGTTCACAGGCCAGCGCTCAGTCCACTGAGCCACACCAGCCAGGGCACTTAAATAATTTTGAAAACAGTTTCACTCGGGAGTGGGTCTATGGAGCTCCTCTTGTTGCCATGTCAGAAGTAGCCCTGTGACTTACCTATCTTGATTCTGCCTTTACAAATGTTTTATAAAGCCAGGTACTGCGATGTAATGAGAAACTTAAGAGTTAAGGGACCAAGTTTCTGATATCAGTTTAAATAGGATTTAGCTGTGTGCCCACTGTTTCCAGTTCTGATCTTCTGACTTCTTACATGGTCTTCTGTATGGTCATACCAGCCGCCCTACCTCCGCCTTGCCCCTTAGCAGAGTCAGGAGATTTCCCTGAATGCTCCTATAACCCTCAAGTAGCTATCTGTGGCGTTCATGTACTGGCCCAAAGTGTCGCTTCCCATAGGGAGCTACTTATTTACCTATTCCCTTTCTTTCCTTAACAAAAAGTTGAATAAACCTCAGGAATCACTAGTTGGGTAGGGCGGCTTGGGGGACCAGGTATCTCATGGAGGGGCATCCAGGCTCCAAGTATCAGGGCCTAGTATCGATCCGAGGGATGTGGTACAAAGGCGAAGGGACCATGGGCTTCCTCTAGCACACTAGTATACATCTGGAGGAAGCTCATTTTGTGGCTTGCCATAGCTTGGTATGCGGTACGGCGCCCTCGTGCAGGCCATCACACGCCTGGCACACTTCCTTGCCTCACAGTTGGAGCCACCTGCAAAGGTTTCCTCTCCCGTAGGACCAGATACCTTTCACGTACCTGGAAACCGAAAAAGTTATCCCCGTGTCAGCCACTCCGGCAGCCCGATCCTGGCTTTGGAGATGACTGAAGTGTTTCACAAGCCAAGGAAATGGATGACTATAAGAGACCTGAGAGCGATCCACAAGGCTTTCTGGTCTTCCTTTTGAACACAAGGTCCTATACATATTCATATAGGATTATGGGATTGATTTTAAGACAATCCCGTGGTAGTAGGAAAGAGGAGGGGGCGCAAGTCAAGCCAGATTGACCACAGGTTGATATTCACCGTGGATAGATGATGGGACGTGCAGTTTCTCTGCATTATTTTTCCACATCTATGTATTTGAACATTTATTTCCGTGACGTTTGTGAAATGCAATCTGCCTTGGAGAGCAACCGCAAATTCAGGTCCTCCTGGACACGAAGTACCTTATTGAGCTTGTGATTCTCTGGAGAGCAGGAAAACACAAGCCTCAGAGCCCATGGTGTGCGTTGGAAACTGGGCTCAGAGGGAAAGGGTCAGAGGCTCTGGAGATGCGGCCCAATCCTAAACGTTGAGATTTGTTGAAAGGTGTTTGGGACGGGAGTGCCCTCGCCATATTTATGTTTTCCATACATCTCAGTATCCCAATGAGGAGTATGAACTTGGCATTGGTGGGGCATGGGGCTGAAAACCCCACGCTGGGAACAGGTAGACAGTGACAGGAATCTTGTAGCGAGTCGAGGGGGAAATAATTTGTATTTAAACCAAGGCAAGCCCGGTAGGTATGGAGGGCAGGGGGTGGGTTCCAGAAACTACAGGAAGTGGAGCCTTACTAACTGGGTCTGTTGGGGAGAGAAGGACACAGCCATCTCAGGGATGACTCCTGATTTGGGGAAGGTGGGGGACGGTGGTGACACCACCCAA
Organism: Micronycteris hirsuta; assembly: GCA_004026765.1. NCBI lineage: Eukaryota > Metazoa > Chordata > Mammalia > Chiroptera > Phyllostomidae > Micronycteris > Micronycteris hirsuta. The sequence goes on from PVJI01029578.1 coordinate 9,880, forward strand.
GGTAGGGAATCAAGGATGAAAAGAAGTCTATTTTCGATTCTTTTAGAGAGGGCAAGTTCGACTGGGATCATTTCGAGTTTGAATATTTGAGAGTGCCACAGGCAGTTAGATGGATGATTGAAACCTGCTTGGTTACCATGTCAAAGGGCTGGTCCTCGGCACTGCAAGGTAAAAAATTCGTTTTCGCACAAGTCAAGAATTGAGGCTAGCTCACCAGAGACTGAGCTACAAACCAGACTGCCAATCAACTTTCATGTCTGGGAACTACAGTGAGATTTATAATGGTCGGGACAAACCACCAATATGAATTAGAAAGCAGACGGTACTCCTAAGGGAAAGGGATCCCGGGACAGGTATATTTTAACTGGGCCGTGGGGACACCAAGACCGAGGCGGGTCATGATAGTCTGAAGTTACAGGAGGGTTGCAGAGCGGGGAAAGAACGAGGCTGACTTTCCAGTGTTAAGCCCGCTGTGGCCTGGGAGGCTGAGTACATTTCTATGATCCTTGGAAGACACAAGTCATGGAAAAGCACAGAGAGGGATGGGGGAGGCAGAGGACAGAACAGAGTGGGGGCAGGAATGTGACCAGGCAGGTTCCTGTCCTTCCGTTGTCCTCCCAGAGGCATCTCCTGGAGAGTCAGCGCCAAGAGGCTTGCTCTGTGGGTGCAGGAGGGCCAAAGGTTTGCCATACTAGGGCTCTGGATGTTTCCAGCAAAGCTGGGAGCCAGGAGAGAGGGGAAGGCTGTGTGCTGCAGAAAGGTTCACCGTGGGTTTAAGCTGTAGTACAATCATTAAAGTCATAGAGTGGCTGTCTTTTCCAAATTGGGAAAAATGTCGATGGGTATAATTCCCTCTATTTTCTGTTTTCTTCCCTGCCGCCCCCCGCCCCTGTGGCTTATCTGCTACCTGATCTGTGCAACTGAGTGCGAGCAGCTGAGGGATAGATGAAGGAGGCACAGAGGAGCTGGAAGGAATGAGTTGTTTCCGTGGCCGCTGCTCCGGGCGGTGCTACTGTTGTGCAGGTGGCCACAGCAGCTGCCCCCTATGGAGCTCTCCCCACGTGCCAGGCACTTCCACAGGCACAGAGTGGCGTTTGATCCCATGACAGCCTGCGAGGTGGGTGTTGCACGTGCTAATTTTACCAGTCAGGAAGCTGGGGCTCCCACCACCCTTGTTAGGTGGTAGAGATGCTGTACCTAACGACAGTCAGTGCCCTCGACACGGACTCAGTGCTGCCTTTGGAGCGCTGACACAGACACTGAAGAGCTCGTATGATGAGCAAGGCTAGTAGTTAACAAACACTAGTCCTCCTTCCTGCCTGCCTCCACGAGTCAGGCACGGTGCTCGGTGTTTGTTGAGTGCTGTGCAATATCTCACGGATTCCTCACACAACGTCTCAATGACTAATCCTGTGCAGGCAAAGAAAGCACAGCTCTCAGAGAGTGTGAGGGACCTGGCCAAAGTCACCCTGTTCATGAGCTCAAGAGCCAAGGTTCAACCCCAGCTGTTTCCCTCGCCCAAGCCTCCTCAAACCACACTGTGCCAGGCTGAAAGATGAGACTGACCGTCTCCGGTATTGCTGGTGTTCTGAAAAGACCCTGGTGACTCATGGAGGGGCCCTGCTCCCCCGCTGTATCTGCAAATCACTGCTGTAGCGCGCACAGAAATCAGAAGCGTACGTGATCAGTTCAGAGGCTCTTATTTGTTCAAGAGCTCGCACCACGTATAACTTTGGAAAACCCGTGTCTCTCATACTTACGGGTTTTTTTGATTCCAGAAAGCTGACTCTGTCTAAGCTGGGTGAAATGCTCCTTCCTCCAGCCTCAGTCTGCCCTGCGCTAGTGGACCGGTGCCATCTACTGACTGTTCGCTTGAACTACACCAAAAAGACCTGGTGCGTGTTGCTAAGGCTACAGCTGAAAGCCTCAGTGACTGGTGCGCAGCAGGTGTGGGTAAAGGGAAGAGAAGAAAGAGAAGCAAGGTCCTGGGGCACGGGAAGGGAGTGGGGGAAGTGGAGTCAGTGTGAGGCTGTAGAGCCTCTGCTTTAGCCATTTCACTGTGATTCTTAGTGCGATATGGTCTGACTTTGTATTAAATTTGACACTGAGGATAAGCTGGCCCAGCAGTGCATCCTCGAACTGCAGTAACTTGCAGGTGGCATGTATATGGAGACTTGTTGCCACGGCGAAGTCATACACAGTGAGAGACCAGAAACAGAAGAGACACGAATCTGCGTCTCCAAAGATTGACTCGAGCGCTGACGCTGCTCCCCTGGGGACTGCGTTACTGTGTCTGTGGGGCACACGGGGAAACAGGTGCAGAGGTGGCCATGGCACCCCCACACCCCCGTAGCTGGTGAGTCATGAAGCTGGAACTCCCAGAACAGCACTCTGCACTCCTGGGAGCAAAAACCTGTCGTAGAGGGAAGTGGGAAGAGGGGGATGGAAAACACTACGCGGGGTCTGGGTCAAGAGGTTGCGTCACATCGGAGTAAACAGTGCTTTAAAAAACGCTCAGATCTGCTATGGGCTTCACTGGAAGGTGCTTTAAAAGAGACTTTCCAGAAAAACTGCATTGAAAGCACTTTCGGAATTGCAGTGGAATTACATACCCCTTGTGCCAGGTGCACCCACTGGCATTTTTGTCGCATTTGCCTTGACATGAAACAAACAAACAAACAAACAAACAAACCATAACATGACTTTATTTTTCTTATTTTTATATATTTTAATATATTTGATTGTATATGCTATTACAATTGTGCCATTTTTTCTCCCCTTTATTTCCCTCCGCCCTGTACCCAACCCCACCATCATTCCCCCACCTTAGTTCTTGTCCATGGGTCGTACATGTAAGTTCTTTGGCTTCTCCATTTCCCATACGATTCTTAACCTCCCCCTGTCTATTCTGTACCTACCATTTATGCTTCTTAATCTCTGCACCTTTCCTCCCGACTCTCCCTCCTTCCCCTCCCTGCTGATAACCCTCCATGTGATCTCCATTTCTGTGATTCTGTTCCTGTTCTAGCTGTTTGCTTAGTTTGGTTTTGTTTTTGTTTTTAGATTCCGTTGTTGATAGTTTTGAGTTTGTTGTCATTTTCCTGTTCGTAGTTTTTGATCGTCTTCTTTTTCTTGCATAAGTCCCTTTAACATTTCATAGAATAAGGGCTTGGTGATGATGAACTCCTTCAAACTGGCCTTATCTGGGAAGCACTTTATCTGCCCTTTCACTCTAAATGATAGCTTTGCTGGATAGAGTAACCTTGGATGTAGGTCCTTGCCTTTCATGACTTGGTATACTTCTTTCCAGCCCCTTGTCGCCTGCAAGCTTGCTTTCGAGAAATCAGCTGACAGTCTCACGAGAATTCCTTTGTAGATGTCTGTCTCCTTTTCTCTTCCTGCTTTGAAGATTCTCTCCTTCTCTGTAATCATGGCTAATGTAATTATGATGTGCCGTGCTGTGTGCTTCCTTGGGTCCAAAGTTTTGGGGACTCTGTGAGCTTCCCGGACTTCCTAGAAGTCTCTTTCCTTTGCCAGAATGGGGAAGTTCTCCTCCATTATGTCTTCAGGTATGTTTTCATCTTCTTGCTCTTCCTCTTCTCCTTCTGGCGCCCCCATGATTCGGATGTTGGAATGGTTAAAGTTGTCCTGGAGATTCCTCAGCCTGTCCTCATTTTTTGGAATTCTTGTTTCTTCATTCTGTTCTGGTGGAACGTTTATTTCTCCTTTCTGCTCCAAATCGTGGATGTGAGTCCCAGTGTCCTTCCCTTCACTGTTGTTCCCTTATTTCACTTTGCATAGCCTTCGCTCTGCTCTATTTTGTGACCGTGCTCAACCATTTCTGTGAGCGTCCTGACTACCAGTGTTTCGAACTCTGCATCTGGTCGGTTGGCTACCTCTCTCTCGCTTAGTTTCTTTTCCCTGGAGCTTTGATCTGTTCTTTCATTTGGACCATATTTTTTTTTATCTCCACGCCTGTTATGTAGTAAGGGGTGGAGCCTTAGGTATTGGAGAGAGTGAGGCAACTTCACTGCGCTGTGGTGCTGCATGTGGGGTAGGGGTCCGAGAGGGAGCACTGCCGCTTGTTTGGCTCTCCGCTGGCTTTCAGTCACTTCCCCCGCGACCCACCAGCGCATTGGGCCCTTCTGGTGCTGACTCCCAGATGGGTGGGTTTGTGTACATTCTAGGACCCGGTGGGTCTCTCCAATAAGCTCTCCTGTGAGGCTGGGAGTTTCTCCTGCCACCTCAAGCCCCACAGGTTTTTTTCAGTCAGAGGTTTTGAGGCTTTATTTCCCAGCACCGGAACCCTGGGTTGCGTGGTACGTCTTGCTCCCCAGTTTTTCTCCTGGTTTATCCGCACGGAAATGTGGGACTGCCCGCTCCTCCAGCCACTGCCTTGCAGCACATCCTCTCCGCCCTGGCTGACCAGGTCTGCCCCTCCTACCAGTCTGGATGAATGTTTCTTCTTTAACTCATTGGTTGTCTGACTTCCATACAGTTCGATTTTCTGGGAGTTCTGGTTGTTTTTTGCTTTTAAATTTGTTGCCCTTCTTTTGGTTGTGCAAGGAGGCAAAGTGTATCTATCTAGAACCCCGTATGGGCCAGAAGCCACCCCATAGCATGACTTTTAAAAGCAATCTTTGGATGCCAGTCTCTGGGAACTGTGAAGGCCAGCGGTGTCTCTGCTGCTTGTTCTGACTTAACCCACACTCCAGATTACTTTCCGGGTTTTGGGGGGAGGGACGCATTCCTGGTGGCTGAACCCTCATGCAATCCTCGAAACTGCTCTGCTCTCATATGTTCTCTGTAGGGTCCTCTAAGGGGTGCTCTGGGGTCTGTGCCCAGGTCCCACCGTGGGCCCGGGATGGAGGGGTGCCCAGGAAATGTGTGTTCCCAAGTGAACGACCAAGCATCTTTGCCTGCCCCGAGGCCCTGTGGGTGTCTCCATGAGCTCATTTTTCAGGGTATCCCGAAGGCTTTTACTGGGAGCACGGAGCCCATCAAAACGTTAATGAGCTGCCCGGCACCCGTGGCATGAACTGTGGTGTGGAGAGCATGGGGGAAGATGGGGTTCGTGGGGTTCAGGGCTCATCAGGCCTGGTTTCTGTGGAAAGCTTCTGTGTTGTAGCTGGAAGAGCTGTAGCAGTTGTCGCAGGTGGACACTGTGGCGGCCAGAGAGAGGGAGGGTTGTCTTGTGTGGACACAGAGGGAGTCTTCTGAGAAAGGGTTGGTGGCAGGGCAAGGCAAAAGCTGGACTGGGGTGGCCTCGGGGGCTCCTCTTCCAAAGTGGGGCAGGGCCCCCGGTCCACCATGGTTCTAGGTGGCCGAGGTGGGACAGGACCTGGAGA
>PVJI01029579.1:0-15138 GCA_004026765.1 Micronycteris hirsuta
GGAGGGACAGAGCAACTGAGAGGCAAGCAAGCATCATCCTGCCCTTCCTGCAGGCGACTCAGGGCCCCAGCAGACCTAGTGATGGAACCGCCTTCCAGCTCTGTAGGACACGCCTGCTCAGAGGACGAGCCAAGGACACATCTGGGGTCCTCGCTCTCATTGTTTGCCAACAAGGGCTCCAGGACCAGGGCATTCCCCTGCAGGAGATGGGTCCTGGAGTGGGCCTGGCTTATTCTGTGGGGTTTGTTGATGACTTATTCAGTCACACCTCAGGTGGCTGTTCTGTTCCACAGGGCCAGCCCTTGCATCAGCAGCTGGGCACACAGAGAGGGAGGGGCGAATGGCCTATATTCAGGAGCCCACAGTCTTCCATATGGCAGAAGCAAGGGAGTGCTTGCCATCACTGCGCAGATCTAAAGAAGCTGAGACAGATTGGGCCCAAGTAACTCTTAAAACTTCCTTCCAGGACAGACTTCCACTGAGAAGAAACTACTGAGAATAGAATACATATAAAGCAAGATAGAAAAAATAGGGGCTAAAGAAAATAGAAGTTTCAAGTAAAAGCGAGGGAATAGAACAAAACGAAATGTGAAGTAAACTGACATTTTGACAGTTCTCAAAATCAACAGAAGAGGGCGCTCTTCATATGTGAAACTCGAGAATCTGTCGTTTACCGCCTTTCTACAAGTGCAGGAAAACTAATTTTGCGTGAAAATGAGTAACAAAAGAAGATCAAAGGCAAATCTCATATAAGTTATTAAAATAAAATAGAGAATACAAAGTAGAATAATGTCCCTCTAGACACTGAAAGCATCCCAGAAAGAAATGTGCACAAAGCAGATAGCACTACAATCCTTCATTTGTAAAGCAAGCTAAATGCATTAAGAAAATATTGAAGACATGAAAGAACAACATAAATCAGAAATAGAAAAACTCAAAACTGAGATAGACTCATGAAATTATTAAAGATAAAAGATTAAAAAGTTTTTTTTATTTTCTGAAATTAAGACTAATTTAAAAGGAGACCAAGAGTGAATAAATACAGCATATAATGCCTTAAGAGAAACAGAAGAAGAAAAAATAAGGAAATTTGTAAGGAAGAAAGATGAGTAAAGAGATGAAGAGGATTTGAGAGAAAATGACTAATACAGAAGACAGGCCCCCCAAAATCTAATATATGTTATAGGGGTCCTCAAAGATTAAAAACCAAAGCAAAGGGAAGACTAAATACTAAAGTATACAATTCAAGAAAGGTTTTATGGCAAAAAAAAAAGAAGAGTCAAATCTACAAATTGAAAGAGTATACCATGTACCTGGGAAAATCACCCCAAAACAAGCAAAAACAAAACATATTCTAGTAAATTGGATTAATTAAAGAAATAAAATTTCTTTGGCTATATAGGCAAAAATAGTAAGTGTAAAATAGAGAGATAAAAAGGCTCTTCTCAAAATTTTCAACAACAATGCTTTCTGCCAGAAGGAAATTTCAGATAACCAACAAGGAAAAAACATCTGAGCCAAGGATTTTATATCTACCCAGGCTCACTTTGAAGTATAAATGCAGCAAACTCTCACCAACATGTGAAATCCTGGAGAATGGTGTTGCCATGACTCCTTTCTTGTAAATCTGTTAGAACATTAGCTTCAGACAACTGAAGGGGTCCATAGGATCCAGAAAACCCACATGTGCCCAAGAGAATAGAAGCAGCATCTCTAACTGATTTGCATACTCACGTTCATAGCGGCAGTATTCACAGTAGCCAAAAGGAACAAGGAAACCAAGTGTCCATCAACAGAAGAACGCATGAAAAGTGGTCTATCCACACAGTGGAATATTATTCAGCCTTAAAAAGGACGTTCTAACACACGCTAAAACATGGATGAACTTTGAGGACATTTTGCTAAGTGAAACAAGCCAGACACAAAAGGACAAATAGTATGTGATTTCACTTCTATGAGGTCCGTGGAGTAGTCAAATTCATAGAGGCAGAAAACAGAATGGTAGATACTAGGGGCTGGAAGTGGGGGGATGAAGAGTTAGTGTTTAACGGCGACAGAGTTTCAGTCGTGCAAGATGAAAAAGTTCTGGAGTTTGGTTATACAACAATGTAAATGTACTTAACACTACTGAGCTATTCACTTAAAATGGTTAAGGTGGTAAATTTTATGTATATTTTACCACCATCAAAAATGTTTTAAAAAGAAAAAAAAGCTAGCTAAGCATTTGAATCTCAGCACACTAACACTCCATGTTATAAGTAAAAATGAGCTATTTCAGCCACGGGGATCTGAAAAGCTGTGAAACCTCTGACGGCCAGTGAGAACGACTTTGTGCCAACATTCCTGATCAGCAGCCATCTAGGAGGCGAGGCTCTCAATACGTAGCAGTGTTCTTTGGCTGAAGTACCAGCTAGGCCTCCAGCCACACAACAGAATCCTTAAACTGCTGAAAGAAGGTCTAGAACAAGGAGAAGAAGCCTGAAGAAATGGCTCAGTTATTGCTGTTTTATGAACAGTCACATCGCTCACCTGCTAGAAGTCACTTAAGCAAATATAGTCCTTGGCGATTACTGAAAGAAAAGTCTCTTCTTCTAGTGTACCCAGAAATTCTTAGCCCAAGCAGCCTGGCCTGGTGTGGCTAGCCACTGTCCAGCTGCAGTGCATGGACTGGGAACCTCCAGGTACTGGCTCCTTTAGCAGCCCCAGCTCACTATCAGCTTCCCCCATCCTGGTGTCCCCGCTCCTGCTCCTTGCTCACTTGAGTGTGCCTTCATGGATTCCTCCCTCTTCTTGAAACGACCTGAGCATTAACAAAACCCCATCCCCTAAACAGTGCTCTGTGCTGAGTAAAAATATATGCATACACGGGGAGGGCAAAAACATTTTTGTTTTTTGGATTGCAGGCGGGGGCGGGAGTGGAGTTCAGATCAGTAGGAGCACTAGTATTTCTTTTCTAGCCTCTGAAGAAGTGGGAATGTAAACTGAATTATTCCAGTCGACCAGCAAGTTAAGTTCTGGTGTTTCTGTAGTGGAAAGCCTGTTTAATTTTGGCACACAGACGCATTTATTCATTCAACAAGCACTTTCAGAGCACCTACACCATGCCAATGACTAGATTGGGAGCTGGTGTTTCAGCACACCCCTAGCACAGCACATGCAAACCACTGCCTGCCCAGTGGAGGAAATGCTGAAATAAGCACTCGGAAATCAGAGGATATGTGCTGCTAAAATCCGAGATAGGGGAAGCCAGGGGATATAGGAGACAACAGCAAGGGCACCACCCCTTACTTAGCAGATAAGGAAGGCTCCCAGAGGGACTCTTTAAACTGAAATGGACATAATAAGTAGAAGTTACCCAGGCCAAGGAGGGAGGATGCACCAAATAAATGCTCAGAAATAATGTGTAACCGAAGTAAGAAAGCTAATAAGGAGAGAATCACTCCAGGTCATTGTTAACAATGGCCTAGAAGGTAGGAGGAAAGCTCTGGAGTTGGTACTGTAGGCCCACATGCAAGGCTAAGGCTGGAGAATGAATGAATGAGTGAATGAATGAATGAGGTACTGGCCAGAGAGGAGCCTTCTCTACACCCCAGGCTTCCTTCCCTGTCCTGATTTTCTCACCATGCTTCCCAGCTCCAAATGCTACTCAATCAGTCTACCCCGAATCCTCAATGTCAGCAGTCTGCAAAGCTGGTGGTGGGCCCTGGGTTGGTGGGGGCAGAAGAAGGGGAAATTGTGTATTTCTATTGTTCTTACAGCATTTTAAGTGTCTATTTTGTGGATATTTTACAGTGTAGGACATATTAAATTATAGTGAAAACATGTGTATGATTTAGAAATAGCTAAGTATGCACATATTTGGGAGAAGGGTGTCAGTTGAGTCTGTCTGGGACACTGTGAGGGCCTTCGGAATGCACAGTTTCTACCAGACCTGAACAGATAAAAAGTTGGTTCCTCACTTTTGGTGTACATACTGCTTATATATGTGGACAAATCTGCCCTGGGGGAGCCTTCTGGACTACCTGCATTAGACCAGTTCCCCTTCATGCACCACCATTGTCCTGAGCACCTCTCCATTTTAGGGCTGTAATGGTAAATCACATTTTGGGATTATTAGCCTGCAGACTGAGAGAGGTAAAAGGCTGTGTGTATTTGGACTCACTGCAGTGTCCCCAGAGCCTAACACAACAATGCCTGGCACACAGTAGGAACTCAATAACAGATTCTTGCTGATAAATAAAAGAGTAAGCTAGCAACATCTTCCCATGCTGCTGATCACCAGAATATGCACTCAGTAAGTTGAACTTGTTAATCATATATATTCTATAATAAAATGACTCTAGTGCACATAACATCAAGAAGTTACAAAGGAAAATGATGGTGACATAGCACAGGTAAGGAGGAAGAGGACATGAGTTGAATTCCTATAGCTCTACCAAAGACCAGCTGTATGACCTTGGGAAATCACCCCAACTGTTTGTCTCCATTTCTTCATTTGAAAAGTCACACTGGTTCTTGTGAGGTGTTGACCATAATACCCTACACAGAATATTTCGCATGTTGCCTGTTGCCTCACAATCACTCAGTGTCTGCTCTGTTATTGTAATTACTGTGCCATTTGGTCATGGAGTTCAGCCTCCTCTTGGCCTATGTCACCTGCACCTGCCCTTATCCAGCTATATCACCTCACATACTCAGTAGCAATAAATTTTTCATCCAGTGACTCATCCCTACACACACATGACTACATATTTACCTGTTTATTCTTGACACAAGTCATTTAATTCCAATGCTAAACCACACACATCCACACCAGGGGTTCTGCACAACTGGTTACCAAGAATGGCTTCTGGTTACCTGTCTACTGAACACATCACTTACAGATTTCTAGTTCCAAAAGATTTATCTTGATCAAACAGCAAAATTATGCTCTAAAATTATACTCACAAGTTTGGAGTCAGTTACAAAGCTGCTTGGAGCTTTCAAAGGCCATCTTCCAAGGCCTTAACCTTGTGTGTGCTGTCCCATGACCTTGGAATGGCAGCTTGCTGGGGAAGTCTGCCAGTGCTGACCTGAGGGGGGTTTCAACTGTGCTTTTCAGCATTACCCCACCTTTGTGACTAAAATTGAGACTCCAAGGCCCCATCCTTGTGAGTCCGATTTGGGGATCTGGTAAAAGCCCTGCTCCATGGAAATCCAGCCCTGTCCTACATCAGAGCCTTGGTGCCGTGAAGGCAAAAAGAGCTCACCAGGCCTCCAAAACACCTGAAGTCTTACTTCCGAAAGCCTCCAGACTCCACCTCTTCACCCAAGCGGCAATAGGCCATCCAGGTCCTCGTAGGTCATCATAGGTCATGACCCATGCTCACAGGAACTGCTGGGGCCACTGAAACCTGGGTTGAGCCTGCATTCCAAGGCTAGGCAGGGGTAGGAGAGGGACAGGGCTTCAGTAGGCCCTCTGGGAAAACCACAGAGCTTCTTCACACAACAGTGCCATGTGGTACTGGCTTCGTGCAGGGTATGAAGGAGAGGTGGACATACTGCCCTGCCTGCAAGAGCACTCCTGCTGGGGAGTGATGCTGGGGAAGGATAGTCCCAGCAGTGAAGGATGAAATCTCACTTCCTCGCTCCGCATGGAGAGTGCATTTCATGATCTCCATTGTACAGATGAAGAAACTGTGGACCCAAGAGGGAAAGGCAGTGCTTTTTATTGGGGTGAAATGGGTAATCACCAATAAACAAGTCAACTGAGCAATGGGCACGCTTGAGTGTGCTCAGTTTCATATCAAGGGCAGTCATATGGCCAAGGGTGTGCAAGAGTGAGATTCTCAGTCTGTCAGCTTCCACACTGACAGTGCTCCTGGAAGCAGCCAGCAGCATCTGCTGAGGGCTGCATCTGAGACTGGCTTGAGCACTGTATATACACAGTCCCATCCTGCACACCTATCAGGGAGATATCTTTATTGTGGTCATTTCATAGTTGCCGAAACTCAACTTCAAAAAGGGTGCATACTGCTCAGGATAACAAGGCTGCTAAGCATTATAACTGGGCTTAGAATCTAGTCATGCAAAACCTTGCACTCTTAACCCAATGCCGGGCTGTAAAGGTTCTAGAACTTTCTTTGTCAGAACTACTTAGAGAGCTTGTTAAAACTCACAGTGTTGGGCTCCACTCCCAAAATGTCTGGAGTGGGGTGGGACCTGGGAATTTGTGTTTCAAAAGTTCCCAGGGAGTGCTGATGTTGTGGTTCCCAGGCCTCCAACTCAACTCAGTTCAACACCGCACTGGCAGTGCCCTCAACACTGGAGATACGGTCCTGCCTGTGTACTCTTGGCATGTCTTTTGCTCTATATAGAATGTCCTCTTCCCAAGTCACCCTAGGAAAATCCTCCAGACCCACCCTACAAGATGGTGTTCTCTTGCCCATCCTCCCCTGCAACAATCTGCCTGTTCTGTTGCTACTCCATGTAATAACTATCTCATGGTTTTGTGCATACTTACTTTCATCTTTATCTGTCTCGTGTGCTGCGCTTTTACTTTTTCAAGGGAAATGACCTTGTCCTATTTATCTTGTTATGCTCCGCAGCAAATACAGGCTCAAAGAAATGCTTGTTGACAGATACATGACTCCATCCTGCCCAAGTTTCAGGCCCCTTCATAGCCCTGGCCTAAGCACTGTTTCATTCTTATCTTTTGGCTCAGCCATGCTGCCCCAGATTGCTTTCCATGCAGTAACAGCATGGGACAGGGTGATGGTGGAGCAACGAGCATCCACAAACATCAAATGTACGATTAATGCTGAGTGGCCAGGGTCAGTGCAATGTATCCCCAGGACCCAAGAAGTACAGAATAACACTGCAGTTCTAAAAGCAAATGCTGGCAAACCCTGAGGGAGGTCCTTGAGACCCTTTGAAGGAGGGGTCCACAAGATAAAATCTCTTTCGCAATGATACTAAGATGTTTTTGTCTTTTACACTCTCATTCCAAGGGGCCAAGTGGAGTTTTTCAGAGCCTACCCAAGTGGGATATCGTGGCAGATTGAAGTCACAAACAGATATGATTACTTAAGCTGTCTCCTTTTAAGCCAGACATCAAAGAGAGTTGCGAAAATGCAAAACAATGTCACTTTTCCCACTAAATTTTGTCTGTTTTTTAAAGTATAGATTTTTTCATAAAATGTTATACATGTTAACAATAATAAAACTTAACAACCGAAGACCCAGTTCCCCAAGTACCGTTTCCATGCACATGGTGACAAATAGCAACAATACAACAAATAAATTTAAGGTTTGGGCCTGGAAACCTCCTCAGCTCCTTATTGTCATGGACCAAAATATGGAATTGGCTTCCTTGATACGAGTCCCATGAGTTTAACTCATACCTCTTTCCCTTATAATTTCTCTAACTTGAACCATTTTCCATTGTTAATGAGTTGAACTGTGTCCTCTCAAAAGGATTTGCTAGAGTCCTAACACCCAGTGCTTCAGACTGTGACCTTATTTGGAGACAGGATCTTCACAGAAATAATCAGGTTGTCATGAGGTCATTAGGGTGACCCCTAATTCAATAGGTTGGGTGGAAATCTGGAAATACCCACATGCACACACAGGGCAAACCCTCTGTGTAGATGAGAATGCTGGTGCCACAAGGCAAAGAAGTATCAGAAGTTAGGAGAGAGGCCTGGAGCAGATTATAATTTTAATTTGATTGTTTTATTACTGTCATCTTTACATGAATGAATATTTTTTAAAATTTCTCATTTTTAATTTTAATACAGCAAATATTTATATGTATAACCCATATAAACAAGAGCTCTTTGGGGTCCTCAACAGATTTTAAGAGTGAAAAGGGATCCTGAGACCAAAAAGTTTAAAGACCCGCTTAATTTGATGTTCCACAGTGGAAGGAAGAAAAAAAATCATTCATATTATACTAGGTTATGAGGGGCTCCTTCCTTTTTTAGAGATGACTTTATGTTTTTTTTCCCTCTTGATGATTGTATAGGCACCACAGAATGCGAATTTATCACTTAAGATTTTTGTAATCCATGCAAAACACCAGATATTTGCACAAACAATTTCTATGCCTTAATTTTTTTTTATTTTTTTAAAGTTTTTTTTAAAAATTTATTTACTTTCAGAGAGAGGAGAAGGTAGGGAGAAAGAGCAATGTACGGTTGCCTTTCACATGGCCCTCACTGGGGGCCTGGCCCGCAACCCAGGCATGTGCCCCAACTGGGAATCGAACCGGGACCCTCTGGTTCCCAGCCCGCGCTCAATCCACTGAGCTACACCAGCCGGGCATCTATGCCTTAATTTTTAAAATTCCTTTTCTTTGTTTTTATATGGGAAGGGTATATAAATGGGATAAAGTCATGAATTGCATAATGGTGTTTTGGTCAATGACAGACTACATATTCCACAGTGGTCCCATAAGATTATAAAGGAGCTAAAAAATTCCCATCACCTAGTGATATCATAGCTGTCATAATGTCATAGTAAAATGCAATACTCATGTGTTTGTGGTGATGCTAGTGCAGACAAACCTACTGTGCTACCAGCTGTATAAAACTATAGCAGATACAGCCATGTACAGTGCATAATACTTGATAATGATAATAAACAACCATGTTACTGGCTTGTGTATCTACTATGCTAAACTTTTTATTGTTATTTTAGAGTGTACTCTCTCTCATGAAACAAAGTTTTGCTGTAAAATAGTATGCCCTCTTACACCAGCAGCAGCATCATGCATCTGGTGTTTACCTCGTCCCTTGATTGCATAGTTTTCACTGGTGTTTGATGTAACCTCATAATGCATCATTATCTCTTGTTCTTGACTTAATCTTACACTGTTTTGTATTTGTACCTTAATGTGCTGTACAAGTTTGTAAATGTGCTGTACAAGTTTGTACCCTGGGAGCAATAGGCTACATGGTACAGCCTAGGTGTGCAGTAGACTATACCATCTAGGTTTGTGTAAGTGCACTCTGATGTTTGCACAATGACAAAATCACCTAACTACTAATGTCTCAGAATGTGTTCCTGTCATTAAGTGGCAAACGACAGTACACATAAGGAATCATGGCTTCAGCTTGAAAATTGCCTGCAATGAAGAAATGGGTTGTATTAGTTTGCTAGGGCTGCTGCAACAATGTACCACAAACTCAGTGGTTAAAACAATAGAAATGTATTGTCTCACAGTCTGAAGGCCAGAATTCTGAGATCAAGGTATCAGCAAGGCCATGCTTTCTCTGAGGGCATTAAGGGAAGATCTGCTCCAGGCCTCTCTCCTAGCTTCTAGTACTTCCTTGTCTTGTGGTAACAGCACTCCGATCTTCACAGAGTGTTTTCCCTGTGTGTACATGTGGGTATTTCCAAATTTCCATCCAACCTATTGAATTAGGGGTCACCCTAATGACCTCATGACAGCTCAATTATTTCTCTGAAGATCTGGTCTCCAAATAGGGCCCCATTCTTTTCTTTTTAATTATATTTTATTGATTATGCTATTACAGTTGTCCCAATTTCCCCCCTTTGTGTCCCTGCACCCAGTCCCCTCCACTCCCTCAGGCAGTCCCCCCACCATTGTTCATATCCATGGGTCATGCGTAAAAGTTCTTTGGCTACTCTATTTCCTATACTGTACTGTACATCCCCATGACTATTCTGTAACTACCTATTTGTACTTCTTAATATCCTAACCTCCTCATCCGTTCCCTCACACTCCCTCCCATCTGGGAACCATCAAATATTTTCCATATCTATGATTCTGTCTACATTCTTCTTGTTTGCTCAGTTTGTTTTTTAGATTCAATTTTTTTTTGATAGATACATATATTTTGCCATTTTATTGTTCCTAAGTTTGGACCTTCTTTTTCTTAAAGAAGTCCCTTTAACATTTCATATAATAATGGTTCGGTGGTGATGAGCTCCTTTAGTTTTTTCTTGTCTGGAAAGCTCTTTATCTGTCCTTCAATTCTAAATGATAGCTTTGTTGGGTAGAGCAATCTTGGGACCTTGGGACCTACAGTATAGGTTCCAGCTTTTCATGACTTTGAATATTTCTTGCCACTCCCTTCTAGCCTGCAAAGTTTCCTTTGAGAAATCAGCTGACAGTCTTGTGGAAACTTCTTTGTAGGTAATCATCTGCTTTTCTCTTGCTGTTTTTAGGATTCTCTCTTTATCTTTAACCTTTGACATTTTAATTATGATGTGTCTTGGAGTGGGCCTCTTTGCCTCCTTCTTGTTTGGGACTCTCCGTGCTTCCTGGACTTGCATACCTATTTTCTTCACCAAATTAGGGAGGTTTTCCTTCATTATTTTTCCAAGTAGATTTCCAATGTCTTGCTCTTTCTCTTCTCCTTCTGGCACCCCTGTGATGCAAGTGTTGAAACGTCTGAAGCTGTCCCACAGGCTGCTTACTCTATCTTCATGTTTTGGATTAATTTTTCTTCTTGTTGTTCTGATTGGTTATATTTTGCTTCCTTATCTTCTAAATCATTGATTTGATTCTTGCTTCATCCACTCTACCATTGTTCCCCTGTAAATTGTTCTTTATTTCAATTACTGTATCCTTTGTTTCTGACTGGATCTTTTTTATGCTGTTGGGGTCCTCACTTAATTCCTTGAGCATCCTGATAACCAGTGTTTTGAACTCTGCATCTGATAGATTGCTTATCTCCATTTTGTTTAGTGTTTCTTTTTCTGAAGTTTTGATCTGTTCTTTCATTTGGGCCATGTTTCCTTGTCTCCTCATTTTGGCAGGCTCTCTGTGTTTGTTTCTATGTACTAGGTAGAGCTGCTATGACTCTCTGTCTTGATCGTGTGGCCCAATGTAGTAGGTGTCCTGTAGGGTCCAGTGTCATGGCCTCCCCGGTTACCCAAGCTGGTTACTCACCGTGTGCCCCTTGTGTGGGCTGACTACACCCTCCTATTGTAGTTGAGCCTTGATTGCTGTTGGCAGATCAATGGGAGGTATTTACGCAGGCCACTCAGCTTTAAGGACTGGCTGTGATCACTGACCACCAACCTCTGCCCTCTATGGAGGATCAGCTGTGCAGGGACAGGGTGGTAGTGCTCTGGCGTTGTCTGTAGCTGTCCGCTGAGTGTGTACACTCTAGGGTTTTCCAGGTCATGCAGCCTAAGGTCAGCCCCAACCTGTGTTTTTCCCGGGGCCACCCTGCCTGAGCTGTAAAGCAATCTGAGATGGCTGCTACTTGTGCTGGGCTTGGAGATCCCCAGGTGAAGCCAAGCTGTGAATCTAGGCTGGCTGCTGCTAGTGCCAGGCCTAGGGCCACTTAACAAGAGGTACAGGGGCTAGGGGCTCACTTGGGCCAGCTGTTGCTTATTTGAGAGGATTTAGAAAGTTGTGAAGCATGAGCCAAGACCAGCCATTCATATGAGTGAGCCCATAGTTGAGTGGGACAGAATCTCAGGGTATCTTCAGGGCAGGGCAGAGCATGGCAAACAGTGGTATCCAGGTTGATGGAGTCTCAGATATGGCACCCCCTTGCTGATTCTGTGGCTCTGTGGAAGGAGGGTTCAGAAAAGAGACATTGACCTCTGCCTATCTTTCTGTCTGGAAGAAAGCTGTCCCCCAGCTCTTACCTTAATGCCGGACACTTCATTTCCTCCCTTTCCACCAGTCACGCTGCTACCCCGGTGCTGGAGCTCAGAGGGAGTGAGTCTGAGTAAGTCTGTGTGTGGGTTACCTAAGGGTCACTGCTTGTGGCTCCAGAAATTTCTTCTACCAACTCAATCCCCTCTGGTGTTTGCAGCCAGAAGTTGTGGGGACTTATCTTCCTGGCCCTGGAACCCAGGGCTGAGGGACCTGGTGTGGGGCTGGGCCCCCTTGCTCCCAAGATATCCCTCCCAAATTTTTATCTACCACACAGGGAAGTGGGACCAGCCTAGTCTGCGTCTCTGCCCCTCCTAGCAGTCAGGATTCATGTGGTTTATTTAATCTGTGGTTGTCATACTTCCATTCACCTCAACTTCTGATGGTTCTGGGTGATGGTTGTTCTATAGTTTAGCTGTAATTTTGATATGGTTGTGCAAGGAGGCAAGTTGGGTTTACCTAAGGCCACATTCTGAAGCACTCTAACACATCCTTTTAAAGGGACACAGTTCAATTCATAACAATGGAAAATGATACAAGTTAGAGAAATTACAAGGGAAAGAGGTATGAGTTAAACTCATCGGGCTCATATCAAGGAAGCCAATTCCATATTTTGGTCCATGACAATAAGGAGCTGAGGAGGTTTCCAGGCCCAAACCTTAAATTTATTTGTTGTACTGTTGCTATTTGTCACCATGTGCATGGAAATGTTACTCAGAGAACTGGGTCTTTGGTTGTTAAGTTTCTTGCTTGGCCAGACATGCAAGTTCACATTCTTTTAACCAGTCCTGTTCAGATGATGCAGGTAGGAATAATTGTCTGGACTTGCAAGTTTTAGAACCAATTCCAATACCCTTGCACCAAAAGTCTAGGAGAGGAAGAGGTATGGAAGAGAGGAAAGAAGAATAAAACTAGAGTCTTCAAAAACCCTAAAGTCTTCTAAAACTTCATACATCACAGACATTTAAAGATCCAGCTTCTGATGATGAGAAATGTTGCTAGGAATGAAATGAGTTTTGTTAGTGAATTTAGGAAGAGATATCTTGTGAAGAAAGACAAACGAGGAAGAAAGCATCGCATTGTTGCAACCACGGTGGTCAGCTGAGGCAGGAAAACAATCAACAGTTGACCAAAGGGAGCCAGGAGACTGAGGGACACTGAGCCCAGCACACACTATGCCTTGAGGCCTGGGCAGTGAGAAGAAAGTTACACCCACTGGCCATACCCATGGGAAGAAGCTGCATTTACAAGGAGAGTGTTACACTAGCTATCAATTTAGCAGCTTACAATAATGCTCAGCTAGTACACACAGTTGCCCTGGGTCAGGAGTCCAGGCACGGCTGAGCTCCCAAGGCTATAATCAGAGTGTTGACTTGCCAGGGGTTTCTCTGGAGGTTTGGAGCAGAATCCTTTCAGGCTCACTAAGGTTGTTGGCAGAATCCAGTTCCAGGTAGTTGTCAGTCTGGGGTCCCCATTCCTTTGTTGGCTGTCATCTGGGGGCCACTCTCTGCTCCTAGGGGCACTGTCACCCATAGTCCTTCTCATATTTATTTCCCATCCCTCTTCAAATAAGCTTCAAATCTCTCTGACTTCCCCTTGTACCTTCAATGGGGAGAAAATTCTGCTTGTAAAGAACCCAGCAGAGAATCCAAGATAATCTCCCTATTGTAAGGGCAACTCATTAGTATCCTTAATTACTTTTTTAATGTAATTTTATTTTATGTTCAATTACAGGTATTTGTATCCTCTCCCCTCCCAGTATCCCTAATTATATCTGCCATGTAACTTTACATATTCATAAACATGACACCAGGAGGCAAAGGTTATAGGATGAAAAGCCTGCCTAGCACAGGAGAACCAGCCTGTGTCCCTAGCAAACTATCTTTATGACTGTACTTCTCACTCACCAAAGGATTATTTCTGTTCTATCAAAATCTCTCCATCCTTCAAAATTGCTTTCTAGCCACTCTTGACTTGTAATTGCAGTAGTTCCCTTAGCAACAACTGGAGCTGGCCATCTCTCCTAATGAAGATCACACTTGCATATTTTTCCCCAGAATGCTGTCCATAGCAGATTTCAAGAGAGCTCTCTAACCATTATGAGAAACCTCACTATGGGTCTCTGTTTGCTTCTCCAGCCTCATGCCTCAATATTGCCCTCTCTCTTGGCATTCCTGGCACTGCATTTATGTGCATCATGGTACCCCCGGCTCTCCTCTCTGATGGAACAAATGACACTTTCTCCCCAGTCCTCTCTCCACCTTTAGAACTGGCTGGGACTTTAATACTGAGCTCAGAACACATCTCCTCCAGGGAGCCCCTGTGAATCCCCTAGACTGAGTTCCACGTAATCAAGTTGATTACCCTCCAGCCCTCACACACACCAAAGTACTCAGCCTGTGTCACTCCCACATAGGACACGAGACTCCATAGGTAAAACAGCACCCACGCAACAAAGTCCTAAGGTGATGCCCAGCGCTTAGTGAGTACTCAACAAGGGCTATTTTCATCTCTACTATCACTACCTATACCAGGGTGCCTCTCTTGTCCTGCATTGGCCCCTCTCTCTATGTGTGCCCAGCTGTGTGGCACAGGGACTGATCCTGCCAAACAACTGCCCCAAGGTGTGAGTGAACAGGCTGGCAACAAACCCCACAAAATGCCCACTCCCACCCCCCAGCACCCATCTCCTGGTGGGAAATGCACTAGTCCTGGGACCTTTCTTGGCAAACAATGAAAGCAAGGACCCCAGATGTGTCCTTGGCTCGTCCTCTGAGCAGGTGTGTCCTACAGAGGTGGAAGGCGGTTCCATCACTAGGTCTGCTGGGGCCCTGAGTCGCCTGCAGGAAGGGCAAGATGATGCTTGCTTCTGTCACTCCCTCCCTCCCTCTCTTATGCTCTCCCTTCAGGTCCTTCTGGCCTTGGAAGCTCCACAACCCCCATGGACTCTCCCCTCTGTGTTTCTGGAGTGAGACAATTGCTAACCACACAACTCAAGTGTCCTCAGCCATGTTTCCAGGGCATAGGCTGTGTGGTCTGTTGGCCTGTCCTAGAATCCCAGCACCTATACTGAGGAGCTGTGAAACTTTGGGCAAGTCCCTAAACCTCCCCATGTCCAGTGTCCTCATCTGAAGCAGAGGATTCATAACAGTGTCCACCTCCCCAAAGGCCCCTCTGGGGACTCAAAGAGAGTGCAGGACTAGTGGCTCACCCCACTGCCTGGTGGATAGTCAAAGTTCATAGATGGAAGTTCTTAGGGAGAAGCTCACTCTTCTCCCAGGACTGAAATCTTCAGCACCTTTTGGGTTCATGGCTGGTGGTTGTAGGGCCATTAGTGCCAGGTCTGCTGTTGCTTTTTTGGCCAGATGGGATCATGGCTCTTGGACTGCCATGTGAAACTTGAAGCAAGGTGTAGGGCATTATGGGAGACATTGCCACAAATAGTGCTGCAGAAAACCCCGCATAGAGAGTGTGCAGCATAAGGATGAGCCTTTACAGAGCCCAGGTGGGCATATATT
>PVJI01029580.1:0-15131 GCA_004026765.1 Micronycteris hirsuta
GATTGAGAAGTACAAGCTGGCAGGTACAGAATAGATGGGGGAATGTTAAATACAGTAAAGGAAATGGAGTAAAGAACTTATATGCGTGACCCATGGACATGAACTAAGGGAAGTAGATTGCTGGAGGGAATGAGGGGTACTGGATGGAGGGAGAAAAGGGGAAAAAATTGGGACAACTGTAATAGCATAATCAATAAAATATATTTAATTTTTTTTAAAGAAGGTTGTTCAGTGTTACCACGGGTTATCTCTGGGTCATGGAATTATAAATGTTTTCTCTTATCTCTTCAGGCTTATCTGATTATCTTTAATGTTTCATGATAAAGAATCATTATTTCAATAATCAGAAAATATGCAATGATGTCATATAACCTGAATGATAATGTTCACATTTCGAGTCTGACAGAAATGCCTCTCCTGCTGACTCTGCTTTACCTCCCCATCTTTTTCTCCCACCTCTGGACCCCACCCCCAAGTGATCCCATAGCCCCACAGGCCGAGCTTGCTCAGGGTGTTTAAAAGTTCTAACAAGGTTTGCACAGTCCATCTTAAATGGAGAGACAGAGCCCTACAGCCAACGATAGGTCAAAGCTCACACAACACTTGTATTGCCCCTGAAACATCTCTACAGAAAAAGGATAACACCAGTTGCTTTCAAAAGTACATTTGATTAGTTAATATTTGAAACAATAAAATTACCGCATAATAAAAATATATGTTTAGCAACTCCTTAGAACTGTACTATTTAATACAGTAGATGCTTAGCTACATGTTGGCTATCGAGTAACTGAAACTGGGCTAGTAAAACTAAAAACTTAAATTTTCAATTTTACTTAATTTTAGTTTAAAATTAAAAACTGTCAGTGCAGTTACTGAAAATTGTTAAAGTATGTTTATGAGTCTATTCTTTCAACTGTAAGTTTTATGACATCTAAACACCAAGTATTTCCAATGAAAATGTAATGTCCAAACAGAGAGAGACTGTAAGTTTAAAATACTTACAAAATTCAAACACTTAGTAAAAAAAATTGTAAAGTGTTTTATTACTAATTTTTATAGGTTTCCTAGTGCAGTGATAATATTTTGCATACATTTGATTAAATAAAATACAGTATTATAATTAGGTTTAACTTTGCTTGTTTGTTTTTACTTTTTAATGTAGCCATTAGAAAATTTTAATTACAGGGGAGACCCCAAAAAAGAGAGAATTATCTTCTGGAGGGCAGGCCCCTTGTAGTGCAGGCTTCTCCCACTAGGCGAGTGTTGTAGGAACCCATCTGTATCAGTGCACCAGCTGGTGGTGTTGTGAGAGGCTGCATTTGACTTCAGTGAATTATTTTGAACACTCAACAGTATTTGCCCATTTTGTGATGGATGGGTGATTTATGAGCACATCTGCCCACACAGCACTGAGTGTTCAGCAGTTTTTGACCAAAAAGAGCATGACCCCTGTGCCCTACTTTCCCTATTCACCTGATCTTGCCCTGATGATCCCTGGATGAAAAAGTCCTCAAAGGGAAACTTATTGCCAATGTAAAAGAAGTGAAACAAAAAAATGGCAGAGGCACTAAAAGGCATCAAAATCAACAAGTTCAAAAACTGTTTTGAGCAGTGCAAAAAATGTCTTAATAGGTGTATTATATCAAATGGAGGGTACTTTGAAGGTGACTGAAGTTTAAACACATAGGAATAAGTACACAATTTTTTGTAAATAAATTTGGGTTTTGGGGGGTCCCTTCTTTTATATATGTGGCTTGCATTATATTTCTCCTGGACAGTGCCACCTTTAAGCTTGTGGAAGAATGAGACCTAAAATAATTTTATGTGCCATACCAAGTTTTTTCTCCTTTTTATAGTTTAGTTTCAATTACAGTTGACATTCAATATTATTTCATATTAGTTTCAGGTGTACGGCAGAGTGGTTAATCAATCATATACTTTATAAAGTGAGCCCCTTGGTGTTGTAAGTACTCACCTGGCACCATACGCAGTTATTACAGAGGGGTTTTTCTGTTTTTTTATTTACTTTGACTGTTACTATTGTACTTAAAGTCCTTTCAGGTCCACTAGAAGTAGCAGTATTCTTTTTCTGGAAGATTGCCTTTCTTCAGTACTGTGAGCTCCATGCTACCTAGTCGGGTATTTGTAGTGTGTGAGAGGGTTAAATACCTATGATGAGCACGTGCTTATGAGGGGTATTGTTATGTTATTGCAAAGTTTTTGCTACTATATCTCTTTAAACCTAGAATGTTCTGTGTTTCTTTCAGAAACACTAGCAAAAATAGGTCCAGACGTTGGGTAGTTTTATATGGAAGCTAACAGTACTTTTATTTTCTGTTTGCCATTATGACTTGATCCCCTCTGTCTGGGCTTTGAGACAAAGGACTGAACAATTAAAATTTCCCAGGGGTCCCTTCTCTTAACTTTTAACAAAGCCTTCGCCAGTGCTTCTGTCCCTTATTCAGAGCAGTTGCTTTCGCCTTTCAATGAAAAAAGTAAAACTGGGAATGGTTTCCAGAGCTTTCAGAACTTTTTCCATTGAAATGCAAACAATCCTCTGGCGCCTCTGAAAATTCTGAGAAATTGTTGGGTTTTGGTGATGTTTCCAGAAAATCTGGCATTCTTCTCCCGTTCGTGGCTGGTTTAAGTTCTTCTCTTTCCAAGTACATTCAAGTCAAGTCAGCAATTGACCGTCTCTTGCAGGGCAAACTCCCAACTTGAACGCCGACCAAAAGAGTAACTTTTTCATTCCAAATTTGGGATTGTGACCAGTAAATCTCAGAACCTACCTTGTCACATTTCCTCTCCAAATGCAAAATCGCTGCTAGCGGACACCCTTCTCTGTGACCCCATCCATGAATCAGCACACCCTGTGGGCAGCATTTGCAGTGACTAGGCACACCCCAGCAAAGGTCACTTATATGTTGTCAAGATAATGACGGGCATTGTCTTTGGATTCGCTAATGCGGTCATCCGAACTTGTGTAGAAAGCGTCTGTCCACAATTGAATTATGTCACACAGCCCTTGCTCTTTTTCCAAAGCACTCAGCATAGCATGAGGCCACTGGTCTTTCCTATCTTCCTCAACAGGATAAGAAATCTAAATGGGTAAATCTACAAAGCAATTGTGAAGTGTTCAATTAACATGTCCCAAGATTTCGATCTTAGATAAAACCCACTGGCCTATGTCCTCCTTACATATTATCTATACTATACAATCTGGCTCCTGTTATGCCACCGTATTATAATAATTTGAAAGATGACGAGATATTCATTTTTCACATGTATTTCTCTCATCTCATGAGTAGGAGTCATGTCTTGTTTTTCTTTTGTGGCACATAGATTAAGCTCAGTGGATCCTTATTTAATGAAAGCAGCTTGAGAAAGAATTTATCTAACAGTTCCTGACATGTTGGAGGAGCAAATGGGAAAAAACTCATGCTCAAGTAGAAGATAAAAAGCTCTCATCTGGGATGAAGCTAAAAGTGGCTAATGTATGTGGAAATTGAGCAAGAGAAACTAAGTAGGAATAAGCTCTGTGCTATTAGATGCTGCGCACCCTTTCAATCTAAAAAATCATCTTGTATCTCCATGCTCACCAAGTGTCAGACACCAAAATATCGTAATGAACCCCAACTTAAAATTTTTATGAAAAATTCTGGTATAAAATATAGTTGAAAATACAATTCTCTACATTTATTCGTGAATCTCTCTGGGACTCTGTTTCATCTTCTGCAAAGGGAGGGAACTGGTATGTAAATTCCAGTGATTCCATAAGTCTGAGACATGGACCTTTACTTACTGCAGTCCTAAATAAAGCTTTGCAAGCCTGTGACTCAAAGTAAAATTTAAAAATCAGTAGTAATTTTTAATCTTCACACAAGGACATTTTTTATTGCTTTTTTTGAAGATAGAGGAAGGGAGAAGAGAAAGAGGGAGAGAAACATCGACGTGAGAGAGAAACATCGATCCGTTGCCTTCTACAAGCACCCAGACTGTTCAACCAACTGAGCCATACCGGCCAGGGCATTCAAAAAAATCAGTAGTGATTTTTAATGACAAAATTACTATATACAGATAATAGTGATTTTCTTAAAAATGCAAGCTCTTTTTAAAAAGCAAATGACAGAAAGGATTGTAATGCAAAACAACGTTCAGCCATTAATCTACCACTAGAGTACACACTCAGGCACTGTGAGGGCTCAGACACAGTGCCAAGCACATAGGATATGTCCAAGAAATTTCTCTCAAGGATTACGTGAATAAATCCTCCAGCACTCTCTGACAACCAAGGTAGAAGTTCTGGAGAACAGCTGGCCTGTCAGCACATCTCCTGGATACTAGGTGAGCAAGGAGGAAGCAGCATCACCTCCATGTGGCCTGCCGACCCTGCCTGCAGCCAGGAGAGGTCCTGCTCTGGACTCTCCTCCCGACCACCCCGGCCTCACAACTCTCCATTCTGCTCTGTGGCTGCTCGGGAAATGCTTTTCAGAGCATCTTTCATACACTTTTGTAGGCTCTTCGATCCAGCTTTTTTGGAACTCAAACTTGAGGCTATAATGAAAGTTCTAATATTAACAACAAAGTTCCAAAATATCCATTGTACATGGCAATAAATTTAAGGATCCAAAGTATTTTAAAACTATCACTGGCAAGGCAAAATTTGTTGTTCGGACACTAACCACGCATCTCAGTGGGTTTCCCTTTCATCCCACATGCACATGTGTGTGCACGCACACACATGGAATATTCCCTATTAAGCTAATATTCCAGACAAGAGGACCGGGTAGATGAGTAGGGGCTATCAATAATCAATGCTGTGTTATGAGGAATGTACTGAATTTAGTATTGATCACTAGTAGGAAAAAACATTTTTCTTACAGTTGACAGAGTATGGATAGAAGTATAACATATTAGAAAATTATTTAAACAGGGAAATAAAATTTTAAGTGACCTATATATGCGGAAAATGCACATTCTTTAAAAACCATCTGCTCAAGCTCACAATCTGCAGGGCAACCAAACTGGCAAGGGAGCCATCAAGTCAGGACCATTCTTGGGGAAAGAATCTCTCCAGTGACATCATAGATTCGTTCCATCCTGTCACCCTGCCACATGTCACCTCCTTACAAAGCCACCTTGGGATCCACTGCACAGCACAGAACACTATAGAGGATCACAGGACCCTGGGTCGAAAAGGTACAGAGATCTACTCAGCACCAAACTGCTTTCAATCAGTTCTTCTACTACGCAGCAAGCAGAGTGATGTGTCGGTTTTCAAAAAAAAAAAGAAAGAAAAATTGCTTTCAAAAGCCTCAGAATGGTCTCTGATTTGAGGCATTGGAAAACATTGATTTCAGTCATTGAATGCGAGCTTTGCTGTGCATGAACAATCAGCTTCACAGAAGAGTCTGCCTACATAACCCTCGAACTTCTGCGAAATCTGAATTACAATTGGACTCTACCCACAAACAAGCAAACAGCCCAGGTGGGCTAAAATCTGTCTCTTTTTCCAGGTGCCTCTTAATGTAAGTGTTAGTTAGCAATTACATTTTCTAATTAAAATCCTCTGGAAATGATAACAGGTTTCTTCCTTAGCATAGCCATGTTGCCAAATCTTAACCAAATAGAAGACTAACTAACCCAATCTGGATTGAATATTTTTCACTTGATAAAAGAAACATTGCCACACATAGCCAATTCTCAACTACAGCATAAGGAGTCAAATTATTTTTGTGTGAAAATCTGCCTTCTCAATTCTAAATAATGACATTAAACCCTCTTTTTTTTTCTATCAGTAGAAATCTAAATCAAAACAAAATTAAAAATACTAGGCTTAATTTCACATCCCTAAACATAGAAAGGGATTTTGAGGTGATCCTCTTGTTTATAACCCTGCTTCTAAAAAGGCTACATCTAAAATATTTTAAAACAGTCCAAAAAATCCTTCCAATTTTCCAATGACCTTCAGAAAAGATGATACATTCTATCTCGGGCATTCATTCTGGAATTGTCATATCTTTAGATTCTTCATACTGAAATTCCATTTGTCACCAGTGTAAGTTGAAGCACTTGAACACAACTCTCTGGAACCTTCACCAATCCCTGGAGTCACTCAGTCTTTCCAACTTCCCCAACCTGCTGAACCTCTTGAGGTCACATGACTCCTGCCCAGCCCAGGGAGGATGCATTTAAGGACTTAAGAACCGGAACTGGCAGATAGTAAGAGCTCATTTAAAAAGTTAATGATTGTCAACAGCATGGATGGAACTGGAGAGCATTATGCTAAGTGAAGTAAGCCAGCTGGTGAGGGACAAATACCATATGATCTCACCTTTAACTGGAACATAATCAACAAAAGCAAAAAGCAAGCAAAACTTAACCAGAGACATTGAAATTAAGAACAATCTAACAATAGCTGTGGGGGGAGGGGACAATGGGGAGAAGGGTTTTCAGGAACCACTATAGAGGACACATGGACAGAACCAAGGGTGGGGAGGGAAGCAGAGAAGGGAGGTGGGATTGGAGGGGGAGGGGAGGGGAGAGTATGCAGACAACTGTAATTGAACAACAATAAAGTAAAAAAAATAATAATAAAATAAAATAAAGTAAAAAATAAAAAGTTAATGATTGTATGCATAGTGTCAGATGGGTACTAGATTTATCCAAGTGATCACTTCGCAAGTCATATAAGTGTCCAATCACTATGTGTACACCTAACACTAATATATTATTGTATGTAAACTGTAATTTTTTAAAAATTTTTAATTTTAAAGCTAGTGATTACAATGATGACAGTTAGCCCAGATGGCATGGCCATCCACTTCAAAGCTGCTCTCACAAAACACGGGATTTTTTAAAGTAGGTACTATGCCAAGCTGACCTAACCAACCCCCAACCCATTCATTTCTCCCATTCCTTCTGACTGCAGAGCATTGCTAAAGAAAATTATAGATTTTACTGCTCTTCCTACAAATGCACACTAACTTCAAATGTACTCCTAGCTGACCAAAACCCTATTATTTATTTTACCTGCCTCCGCTCCGTAGCACACTCCCTAAACAAATTACTCCAACTCTTCTCTATCTTAAATTCTCTCCACCTAAGGCGGCTTCTCCCACCTGATCCCTCAGGAACTGATTTTCATGCTATTTTATGGACACCAGTGCCTTGCATAATATCTGAGAGATAGAGTTTGTTCAATACATATGTATCTGATTGAAACAAACAAAAAACATTGAATGTACTTTCTACACAAACTTTTGTTTTCTTTTTCCCAAAGAACTGGGGAAAATCTTAGCCAGATGTAGGTGGAGGACATTTCCATGTTCATCCCATCCGGACCCCTTTGTGTTTCCTATTCCACTGGTTTCATTGTCCTTCTGTGTCCAGTGGGTCTGAATCAAAATGGCCATAGTGGTGACTTCCATGACTCTGACCTTTGGTCCTAATTGCACACAGAGCCCCATCTCTTGGTCTGCAGTTGTTCAGGGTTCCCATTTTAAATAGAGGCTTCTTCTCAATATTTGCACAACTATGGCTAATTCGATTCCTGCCAGGAACTGACAAATATGTACAAATGAGGGACTTGCTGTGCATGTCCCCTTTGAACCGTCCCTCCTGGTACCTGGGAATCTACTTTTCTCTCTTTAGCTCAGTTCTCTGACTCTGGGGTAATCCAATTCAATCCCCCTTTTTTCCCCATTTCAGCTCCATGCTAGACCACGAGGAGCCTCACGTGCATGAGTATGGACACCCCAGTCCAAGCTCCATGCACACTCACCTGCTAACAGCTCTTTGTTGACCGAAGTCAGCCCAGATTAGCAGTGTGGTCCAGGTAGGGAAGGGAATATGGAAGAGGCCAGCCCATCCCTGAAAGCAGAAAAAGTTTCAGTTATGGGGTGTGTGGTCTAGAAGGGTTCTGGTGTGTCCAAGAAGGGCAAAGCTCCCAGAGGAGGGACAGAGCCTTCCACAGCAGGGGCCCGGGCAGGGCCGCATTGCCTGGGTCCTAGGACAGTACTGCAGCCCCCTAAATCATTCTCTGATCTGCATAATAGTTACCAATGGACGTCAGAGCTCAAGCCTTTCACTTGAAAAACGCAAACCCTTTATTCCAAAGTAATTAGTTCTGTAATGATTTCTGTGCTGCTCTAGCCAACATTCCTCGAACTGAGTGGCCTAAAGAGCTAACCATTTTTTCCCACCTTCAAATGAGATACACACAAGTCCTCATTTCCCTCCCTTCTTCATTCACTCTTGACATGACATCTCCTTCTGAATCCCTCTCTTCCTCACCTCCATTTCCAGAGCGGCATCCCTTCCCACGGAGGCAGTCCACACAGACGGTGTGCACGGTGACTGCAGGTGGTGCACGGAGAGCTCTTTTCTGAAAGTTATATACTGAATTTAATATGCATCATAACAATCTAAATATCTAAATATGCATGATAAAAATGATAAATAAAATCAAAAATTTTGTTCATTGCACTTGGTGGAAGTCTTTCAGAGGTATAGCCTATAACATAAGGGTCTTGGATGATAAAAGATCCTCCAAAAATAATAAAATAAAATAAAGCCCTGGCTGGTTAGCTCAGTTTGTTAGAGCAAGGTCTTGAAATGCCAAGTTGTAGGAAAGCTGTGGGTTCAGTCCCAGGTCAGGGAACATACAAGAATCAAGTTATAAATGCACAAATATGGGAACAATGAATTGATTTCCTCTCTTCCTTTCTTTCTTTAAAAATCAATCAATAAAAAAATTTTTAAATAAATACATAAAATCACAGCACACCTCTATCCTCCCTTTTTTAGTTTTTACAATAATCCCTCCCACAACATAATTAATAAATTAGATATTAAAAATAAAAATCTAACTAGCATATCAAACTGGTGATATTGTTATATAGGTTGATGCTACAAAAATATGAATTGGTTTTAAATATATAATTTATAAAATAATAGGAAGCAGTTGACTTAGATATGACAAAAATGGCAATGGTGGAACAGAGATGATAGAAATTTAGTGAATGCTGTGTGTGGGAGAGCTCCCTAAAAAAGATACACATCTCTTGTCCTGGGTCTTCCACTTCTCAACTGTACAAACCTAACTCCTTTAAAACTGGTTTCCTCATCTGCCCATGGATAGAGGCATTGAGAAGATGAAATTAAGAAATACATGGAAAACATATGATGTGATTCTCTCCAAGGCTGGCCTTTTCTCTGTAATCCCAGTTCCCACACTTTCTAGATTCTGGCTCCCTCAACTGTGCCGTTCTTTACAGTAATTTCCATTTTTTCCTATTGAATGCTGTTGGTTCATTCTCTCCTTCTTACTTGGTTGGATTTCCAGTTTCCTAGAAATTAAGTCCTCTACTTTATTAGTCAGCTAGGGCGGCCATAACAAAATACCACAACTAGATGGTTTAAACAAGAGACACTTACTTTCTCACCCTTCTGGAAGGCCAAGATGAAGGTGTCAGCAAGGTTGGTTTCTGCTGAGAACTCTCTTCATGGCTTATAGACAGCCACCAGTCCTATAAGGACACCAGTCCTATCAAATTAGGGCCCCGCTCTTATAACCTAAATTAACTATAATTACCTCTTTAAAGGCCCTGTCTCAAAATGCAATTACATTGGGGATCAGGACTTGAACACATAAATTTGGGAGGGCATGATTCTGTTCATAACGCTATTTTCTTCTTCCTGTACGAGCCAAACTAAATGAAGTGATGGGTATAAGCTAATGATTTTCAATCAGAAGTTCAATCAGCCATAGTGTTCTTTTAAATCACAGAATCCCAAGCCCCATTCCAGATCTACTGAACCAGAAAACTCTGAGACTAGTGTGACCAGGGAGCTAGCTGTAAACCTTACATCAATACAGCGGAATCTGATGTCACACCTTGTTGGCAACCACTTATCTATATCCCAAGCCTTCACTCTCAATGTCCACTTCTTCACTAAAACTATTACCCCAGAATTATAAATCACACTGAGTACATCTCTCAAACTAAAACCTTCTACCCCGGGTGACAGCGCTCCATTGTACAGGCACTCTCAGATGTCGGTGGGAATCATAGTTCGTTATGCCAGGCCATTGCTGGTTCGCTAAACTGTTTTTTTTAAAAAGCCTCCCATTTGAAATGAAAATATTATTTTTGAAAAAGATTATCTAACTTGTTAGGTAGAATTCTGTGTTTTTTAAAAACTTAATCAGATGATTCCAAAATTGGCCAATTTTCCTATGAACTATTCTGTTTTCAAAAGAAAATCAAAGCACAAACTTCCCTTTAAGTCTCTGAGATAAATGGGATTATACACGAAAAGGTACACTTGTAACCTGAAAGAATTTATGTGCTTAAAAAGCAGCAACACCTGGCTGGTGTAGCTCAGTGGATTGAGCATGGGCTGGGAACCAAAGGGTCCCGGTTCGATTCCCAGTCGGGACACATGCCTGGGTTGCAGGCCAGGTCCCTGTGAGGGCCATGTGAGAGGCAACCATACATTGCTGTTTCTCTCCCTCTCTGTCTCCCTCCTTTCCCCTCTCCCTAAAAATAAATAAAAATAAAATCTTTAAAAAAAAAAAAAAGGAGCAACAGCCCCATTGTAGACAGGAAATGTATTCATACAGTTTATATGATGTAACACGATGAATCTGGTTTGATTAACCTCTGACCGTAAACTCTCCATTAACTCAGAACTAACCACGGAAGCAAAACTCTTGTTTGCCTCATTAACATATTGAAAAATGTCTGAAACCACTTTTTGTAAAATCCTCGTTCATTTATACATTCACTCAACCAACCAAAATATATAGATCACCTTCGATTTTCCGTGATTGCGTAAACAACTAACACACGATCTCTGCCTTAAGGAATTTATTGCTTGGATTAGGGATAAAGATGGAAACCATTCACTACCAAGCAGTATAATTATGACTAATGCAACTGTATTTGGAAACCGCATGTACAATTCATTTCTAGTATAATTGTCAAGTACCGGTTCTAAGGCATTTGGTTTTGGTGCCTGCTGATTGGAGAAACTCATGTCTTTTGGGGAAGAATATGAAGGGACTTTGTCATTTACATGCTTGGAAACTGGAGCGGTGCAAAGCTGTTTTAGCAGGTGCTGTGACAGAAAAGAGAAACTACATCTTAATAAAATTAGAGGAACAGGGAAGGTTTTACGAAAGTGACACAAATTAAATTTTAGACAACAAAGTATGAGTTATCTAGGCAGGGATTCTGGCCTGTGAGAAAATAAATTTCTGTTGTTTAAGCCACCCACTCAATGGCATTTTGTTATATCAGCCCTAGCAGAATGACGCAGTTCGTGTGACGAGGAAGGAGAAAGTGTATCTGGGTGGGGAGAGGTGAGGATTAAAAGAGTCCCTATAAAAGAGTTGGCTGTCATCATCACTACTGCTCAACCACAGCGGTGTGGCCTTGGTGGCAGGATCACTCCTGCAGACTCTCTCCGTCTGTGGAAGCCATCCCTCTCTCTGCCATAATAGTGAGTGCTCACTCCCGGGACTTCACATTTTGAGGCAGTGGTGCAAGAGGAAAAGGAATGCTTAAAACCATCCATCCCAGCAGCGAGGAGCAGGTCCTGCCCCAGCTTCTGGGAGCTGCCTGGGGCGTTGAGGCTTGCAAGCTGGTTCTCCAGCCTCCCTACAATTCTTTGAGTCTTGATATCCTCTCAGGAAAGTCTACTTTGTTTAGGAAAGCCAGAGTCATTTTCTGTTTCAGCAGAAGTCCTGGTTGCAAACAATTTTCATCTCTTTCTTGACTGGAAAATGACAGAAACAGAGGGCTCTGGACCTATAGGATTGCTGGAGGACATCGAGGAGCGAGTTTCCGCAGGAATGATCCATTAGTAAAATTATCACTCCTCAACGGTGTTACTTTTCCCAGCAGTAAGTACTGAGTAGCCTGGGTGGAAATCTGAGAGTCATAAATGTCATTTATTATTGTCCCCAAAGAGTTACTGAGCCATTGAGGAGATGACATACAAGTCTGTTTCTTATTTTTAAATAAAATTTGCCAAGACATTTTGGGTTGATGCCTAAGACAAATTTTTGTAAAATATTACTTCTGCCTCTGAAATGTGGCCTTGGAATTCTACACGTTCATTGAAGTTTATAAAATTTTAATATTAATGTTAATAATTCGCAGCCATCCAGCACTTCATTTCCAAATGTATACATACACGAACAACTTATCGTTTCCAAGTTCTTACCTAAGCTAGAAAAGGCATCATTTCATTCTGTAAATGGGGAAATAGGGTTAAAGCTACATGCCTTTTTTGAGGTTTGCCATGGATAAGTTTCTTGAGTTATAATCAAATATCCTGTTTATCATAAACATCAGCATTATCATTATTTACATTTATTAATTCTGTTTGCAAAATACTCCTGCTAATATGACCTTGTTCGAGCCTCACTCACTTGTTTATTTATTCCACAATGTTTTTTGTCTTTAAAATGTGTCTTGGATCTATGCTAGATACTGAGAATATGGCAATTAATTACTAAGTCTAATTAATTACTACAATTAAGACTCATTAATTACTAAGATGACTGCTCTTATTGTGATTACAAACTAGTGATAGAGTTAGACAAGTAAGCAGTGATTCTAGCATACTGGGAAAAATTCTATGATGAGATCTGGGGAACTACAGTATTATAGAAACACATAAGATGTGGTCCAAATCCAGCATGGAGTGAAGAGGGCATCTGGACTTACTATAACTTTGAAAAAGAGAGGACGGAGGTAACACTCCATTCGATTTCACAAATAAAGAATCCAGGCTCAGGAAGGCCAATGGCCTACAGGCATCAACAGTTAAGTGATACAATCAAACTGACAGTAACCAGAGAGGACTGGGTAGAGGGATAATAGGGGGATATAGGGGAACGTCCATCAAGGAACATGTATAAAGGACACATGGACAAAGCCACAAAGGGTAGGTTCAAGGGTAGGAGGCGGGGATGGGTGGGATGGGGGACCGAGGTAGGGTGAAAATGGAGACAACTGTACCTGAACAACAGTAAAAAAAAAAAAGAGAGGAAAATAAAATTAAATAAAGACTGCAATCTCTTACTTTTTCTCCTTCTACTGCAAAATGGTATTGTGTCACCGAAATCATGACTGTCACTTTATCATCATCATCATCATGATTACTATAAGAAATGTAATAAGCCCTGGCTGGTGTGGCTCAGTGGCTTGAGTGACGGCCTGTAAACCACATGGTCGCTGGTTCGATTCCCAGTCAGGGCACACGTCTGGGTTGCAGGCCAGGTCCCCATTGGAGGGCATGCGAGAGGCAACCACACACTGATGTTTCTCTCCCTCTCTTTCTTAAAAAAAAAAAAAAAGAAAAGAAATGTAATAAGGCATATGAGTCCACAACTTCAGTTTATATCTAAAAAGGCAGTGAAAATTAGCATCACACCAGTCAATGGTACAGGTACATTACCTAGTTATAACGGTACAGTACCACCTGGGGTCACAGTTGCTTTGGGATTTTTAAGTAACTAGAGCCCAGCAAGTTGGCAACAGGCAAGTGTCATGGAAAAGATAAATGTTGAGGAGTGTATAAAAAGGAATCAGAGGTTGTGTGAAAAGGGGAAAGAATTAAAGATGAAAGGATCACCATAGTTGGCTCATTAGAGGCAGGAGCTGGCAAGATATGGCCATGGAGAGATTGTCCCCTGCAACAGACCCAGGTGCAGCTAGAGATGAGGACATTCAGGCACGGTGAAACCATCCATGAGACTTGTCGCCTCTAAGAGGCCCTGTGAATTTTTTCAGATATAGATTACTTCTGATTGTATGAAAAAGGAAATACAAATTTAGAGAAGGATGCATGATGACTTAGGAAAGTAGTAAGAGAAAGTTTGTCTAAGTAACTTGACTATTGGGAGTCAGTCACATTTTTGGTGGTCACAGACTATGATAATTTCTGCTCTTTTCGTAGAAAATGCTCTCATTCTAGCATAGCTCTAAAAGCATTTTTCCTTTTATTAACTTATTTTTCAATTATATACCTTATGAAGTATACTCAGATCAGTCTAATACCTATCTGTCACCATACACAGTCATTACAATATCATTGACTATATTCTCTATGCTGTACTTTATAGCCCTGTGACTGACTGTTTTTACTCTAAAAGTCTTTTTTAACTGCCTAGTGTTTTGATGATCTCTTCCTGTTATTCTTCTGAACAGAATTTTAAACATCTTGCTCCTTCCTTAAAACTGGGAATATCTTTATAAGTCTATTAAGAACATGAGAATTCCGAACCTTTCCATATAATAATAGGTGATAATAATCACCACAATATTGGTTTAGCTCTTAATATGTTCAAATTTAATTTAAATTTTGGAACAATTACTACTACAGATTACACTTAAATGACTATTTCAAACATTTTGGCCCAACCCATTAGATCCCAAAGTTCTTTGCTTCCCAGAGAACTGAGTTTTGACCATGGATGTCTAAGCCTTTAAAACACCCAACCAAAGTCGGAACTGTCATCATAGCTGGGTCTGAGATAAGAGGTAAGAAAAGTATCCAGTCATCCAACCACATTTCTGCTTTTTTTGTACAAGCTTCAGATGAAATACAGTCACTCAATAAAGTCCTTCTGTTTTCTTTCCCTCCCTCCCTTTCTCTCTCCCCATTCGCCTGGAGAGGGGAACCCTAAACCCTGGAGCCCTGCCAGCAGCACCAAAAGAATCTCTTGACTATTTTCCCAGGGAATTCCTGCCTTAAATGTCAGCAGAGTACAACTCCCAGCCAAAGCAGAGTCTGCCTGGATCTGAATCAAGGAAAATGTGCCTGCTGTATACCAAACGGGAAAACCTGGATCCATGGGGCCGTGGGGGCAGAGGCAGGGCTTTAGTGAAAGGGTTTAGAGGACCATTGGAAAGGTTTCCACAGATCCTCCTCACTGAAGAATGGGAAGCTAAGTCAAACATTTTGGTTCCTTGCTGGGTTTTTTTGTTGTTGTTATTTTTATTTTACTCTTTTGGCGATGCACTATACTTCTGGAAACCACTCTGAATTATAATAAGGCAACACTTCTTTGATAAGGAAACAGAGCCACCATTAAAACCCTTTGTTATCCTGAC
>PVJI01029581.1:0-15134 GCA_004026765.1 Micronycteris hirsuta
CAGCCTGAAGAGGAACAACAGCCCCAACACCAGGAGGGATTCTGCCCTTCCCTGTGGGGCTTGAGCCTGACTGCTGACTGTAGAATGACTAGATTAACAATCAAAGGACATAGACAGGGACAGTAGATCCCTGGATGTACTCTAGTCTCCAACAGGCTTTCTAAGGTCAGACAAGGTCAATATCTGACATCACCAGAGGTGGATCCAGAAAGGAAGAACAGTGGCAAATACTGGAGGTACTGAGAGGAAATTCACTGTGGTCTTCTCCATGATTAGTGTTATTTTCTTTCCTGCATAGCTTTTTAACATTCATTTCTTGTCCATCAAGTTTGTGCATATTAAGTCACTAGATTTTATACTACAGTTTATTTCTCTCCTTTCTTATAATAGTCTTAATCTCTTTACTCCCTTATCAATACTGGTTCATTTGCTGTTGATATGGGATGTTGGGGAGGTGGGTTGATATTTGGGGGGATGTAGTTTTGTTCCCTAGATTATGGTTTTGTTTTGGCGATAACTGCACAACAGCATACAAGGCGCAGTGGGTAGAGTGACCCTTAGTCAACCAGGTAGAGGGAAGGACTCACCAAAGAATGACCCAACAACAATCAAAAACCAATTACATCCAGAGAGCCACAATAAACTGCATAAACGGCACCCCAAAAGCATCAAGTTCAGTAAATCAAGGAGACTGCACCACTGAATCTCACAGGTCCCCCACTGTGAAGGTCACACCACCAACTCAGAGAGTCAAAACAGGTCATTTTAAGAAGCAAATGCAAACAAAAAGAATCTCACAAATAATGGGAAGATGAAGAAACCTCAACTGAAGGGAAAGGAGGAATCCTCAGAAAGAATGCTCACTATCAGATACCGAGTTCAAACCAATGGTTATAAGGAAACTCAATAAGCTCACTGAGAATTACCAAAAACTACAGGGAAGCTACGTTTAACTTACTGCGAATTACACCATCAAGAAAAATGACATAGAAACAGTCAACAAGAGCCAAGAGGAAATACAATTTCTGGATTGAAGGACACAGTAGAAGGAATCAAAAGCAGGCTAGATGAAGCAGAGGATCAAACCACTGAGCTGGAGAACAAGGTAGAAAAAAAACTCCAGAAAGAGCAAGAAAAGGAAAAGACTCAAAAAGAGGGTTAAAGAAAGTGCAGGACAACATGAAACATAATGATATCCATATAAAAAGGATACCAGAAGGAGAAGAGGAGCAAGGGATAGAAAACCTGTTGAAAACATAATGATGGAAAACTTCCTTAATTTGATGAGAGAAAAGGCACACAAATCCTGGAAGTACAGAGGGTCCCAATCAAGAGGAACCCAAAGAGACCTGTTCCAAGACACATCATAATTAAAATGGCAAAACCAAGACAAAGAGAAAATCTTAAAGTCAGCAAGAGAGAAACAGGGTGTAATATACAAGGGATCCCCGGTCAGGCTAGCAGCTGACTTCTCAATGGAAATGCTCCAAGCCAGAAGGGAATGGCAAGAAATATTCCAAATAATGAAAAGCAAGGCCTGCAACCATGACTTCTCTATCCAGAAAGACTCTCAATTAAAATGGAAGGCCAAATAAGGAGCTTCCCGGACAAAAGAAGCCTCAAAGAATATACCTCCTCCAAACCAGCTCTGCAAGAGATGCTAAAGGGACTGCTTTAAGAAAAGGAATAAAAAGAGTGAGAGGAAGGAACAGAGGTGAAAAGGGAGTAAAATAACAATGAATAAGTGCCCATCAATAATATCTTTAAATGTAAATAGATTAAATGCTCCAATCAAAAGACATCGAGTAGCTGAATGGACAAGAAACCATGACCCACACATATGCTGCATAAAAAAGACCCAGTTCAGAACTAAAATCCTACACAGACTAAAAGTGAAGGGTTGGAAAAAATATTCCAAGAAAATGGACAAGAAAAAAGCCAATGTAGCAATACTTATATCAGACAAAACAGACTTCAAAACAAAGGCCAAAGAAGAGAGAAGGACACATCATGATACTCAAGGGAAGAATCCATGAAGACAAACTGTAAAGATATATGCATCCAACATAGGAGTAACCAAAGGTATAAGGAAAATCTTCAAGGACTTCAAGAAAGATATAGATAACAGTACACATATACTAAAGGATTTTAACACCCCACTGTCAACAAATGATAGATGTTCCAAACAAAGTGATAGATCTTCCAAATGATAGATCTTCTACAAGGACATTGTGGCACTGAACAAAACCTTCATCAAATGGACTTAAATGATTACATGTGTGTGTATATATATATAAGTAGAAGTAATCAAAAGTATATATATAAACTTTCAACCTAAAGAAACAAAATACACATTCTTTTCAGTTGCACATGGAATATTTTTAAAGATAGACCACATGAAAGGACACAAAACATGCCTCAACAAATTCAAGAATATCGAAATCATTTCAAGCATTTTCTTGGGCGACAAGGGATTGAAACTAGAAACCAACCTCAAGGAAAAAACTCAAAAACACTCAAATTCATGGAGATTGAATAGCATGCTATTAAACAATGAATGGGTTAACAATGAGATCAAGGATGAAACCAAAAAGTTTCTGGAAAGAAATGAAAGTGAACTCACAGCAGTCTAAAACTCATGGGACACAGCGAAGGCAGTCCTCAGATAGGAAGTTCATAGTGATATAGGCCTACCTAAAAGACATAGAAACATTTCAAACAAACAACATAACCCTACACCTACAAAAACTCAAGGAACAACAACAAAGACAACCCAGAGCAAGTAGAAGGAAGGAAATAACCTAGATCAGATCAGAATTAAATGACATAGAGACTAAAAGCATAATTCTAAGGATCAATGAATACAGGAGCTGGTTCCTTGAAAAGATAAACAAAATCAACAAGACTTTAGGCATGCTCATCAAGAAAAAAAGAGAGAGGACCCAATAAACTCAATCAGAAATGAAAGAGGAGATATTACAACTGATGTCACAGAAATACAAAGGACTGTAAGACACTACTTACTATCAAGAACTATATGCCAAGAAATTTGAAAACCTAGGTGAAATGGACACATTTTTAGAAAAATATAATCTTCCAAAACCCAATGAAGAAGAAGCAGAAAGCCTGAACCAACCAATAACAGCAGACAAAATTGAAGCAGTAATCAAAAAACTTCTGACACACAAAAGCCCTGGGCCAGATGGTTTCACAGGAGAATTCTACAAAGCATTTAAGGAAGAGCTAACCCCTATCCTTCACAGACTATTCCAAAAAATCCAGAATGATCGAAGACTCCCAAACTCTTTTTATGAAGCCAGCATCATCCTAATCCCAAAACCAGATAAAGACACAACAAAGAAAGAAAACTTCAGGCCATTATCACTGATGAACATAGATGCTAAAATCCTCAACAAAGTATTGGCAAACCACATCCAGCAATACATTTAAAAGATCATACACCATGACCAAGTGGGATTGATCCCAGGGATGCAAGGATGGTACAATATTCACAAAACAATAAACATAATATATCACATAAAAAAAAGCAAAGACAAAAATCACATGATCATATCAATAGATGCGGAGAAAGCTTTCAATAAGGTACAGCATCCATTTATGATAAAAACGCTGAGAAAAATGGGAATACAGTGAACATTCCTCAACATAATAAAGGATATGAGAAACCTACAGCCAACATTATACTCAATGGACAAAAACTGAAATCTTTCCCACGAAGATCAGGAAAAAAACAAGGTTGTCCTCTTTCACAACTTCTATTCAACATAGTACTGGAAGTTTTAGCCACAGCAATCAGACAAGAAAAGGAAATAAAAGGCATCCAAATTGGAAAGGAGGAAACAAAACGGTCATTGTTTGCAGATGACATGATAGTGTACACAGAAAATCCTATAGGCTTTGCCAAAAAACTACTCAACCTAATAAATGAATTTGGCAAAACAGCGGGATACAAAGTCAATATCCAGAAATCAAAGGCATTTTTGTATACAAACAGTGAAACATCAGAAGCAGAAATCAGGAAAAAAATCCCATTTGATATAGCAACAACAACAACAAAAATACCTAGAAATAAACCTCACCAAGGAGGTAAAAGACCTGTACTCAGAAAACTACACAACACTGAAGATAGAAATCATGGAAGACACAAACAAATGGAAACATATACCATGCTCATGGAATGGAAGAATCAACATCATCAAAATGTCCATACTCCCCAAAGCAATATATAGATTCAATGCAATCCCTATCAAGGTACCAATGGCATATTTCACAGATATAGAACAAATACTTCAAAATTTATATGGAACCATAAATGAACCTGAATATCAGCTGCAATTTTGAGAAAGAAGAGCAAAGTAGGAGGGATCACAATTCCTGATATCAAACTGTATTACAAGGCCACTGTAATCAAAACAGCTTGGTACTGGCATAAAAACAGACAGATAGACCAATGCAACAGAATAGAGAGCCCAGAAATAAACCCAAATCTCTATGGGCAATTAATCTTTGACAAAGGGGGCAGAAGCATAAAATGGAATAAAAATAGCCTCTTCAACAAATGGTATTGGCAAATCTGGATGGCTGCATGCAAAAAAATGAAATTCGAGTATCAACTTACACAATGCACAAAAATAAATTCAAGGTGGATAAAAGACTTAAATATAAGTCGTGACACCATAAAAGTCCTAGAGGAAAACATTGGTAGGAAAATCTCAGACATTCCACGCAGCAACATTTTCAATGATATGTCCCCTAGAGCAAGGGACATAAAGGAAAGAATAAACAAATGGGACCTCATCAAAATATAAAGCTTCTGTGGGGCTAAAGAAAACAGTATTAAAATGAAAAGAGAACCAACAGTATGGGAAAACATATTTGCCAATGGTACCTCAGACAAGGGTTTGATCTCCAAAATATATAAAGAACTCATACGACTCCACTCCAGGAAGACAAAAAACCCAATTAAAAATGGGCAAAAGACATGAACAGACACTTCTCGAAAGAGGACAACAGACAGCCCAGAGACATATGAGAAGATGCTCAACATCATTAGCCATCAGAGAGATGCAAATTAAAACCACAATGAGAATTACCTCACACTAGTCAGAATGGCCATCATAAACAAAGCAACAGATAAATGTTGGAGGGTATGTGGAGAAAAGGGAACCCTACTGCACTGTTGGTGGGAATGCAGACTGGTGCAGCCATTGTGGAAAACCGTATGGAATTTCCTCAGAAAACTAAAAATGGAACTGCCTTTTGACCCAGCAATTCCACTACTGGAATTATACCCTAAGAGCTCTGAAAAACCAATTCAAAAGAACCTATGCACTCCAATGTTCATAGCAGCACAATTCACAATACCAAGTGCTGGAAACAACTTAAGTGCCCATCAACAAATGAGTGGATCAAGAAACTAGGGTAAATTTACACAATGGAATTATACGCAGCAGAGAGGAAGAAGGAGCTTATACCCTTTGCAACAGCATGGATGGAACTGGAGAGCATTATGCTAAGTGAAATAAGCCAGGTGGTGAGTGACAATACCGTATGATCTCACCTTTAACTGGAACATAATCAACAAAAGAAAAAAACAAGGAAAACATAACCAGAGACATTGAAATTAAGAACAATCTAACAATAGCCAGAGGGGAGGGGCAGGGGACAATGTGGAGAAGGGTTTTCAGGAACCACTGTAGAGGACACAAGGACAGATCCAAGCGGGAGGAGGGAGGCAGGGAAGGGAGGTGGGGTTGGAGGGGGTGGGGGGAGGGGAGGGGAGAGTAGGCAGACTCTAATTGAAAAACAATAAAGTAATTAAAAAATAAAAGTAAAAACTAAAACCATATTAAATGTAAAAGAAAAACTGAAAAAAATGCAAATCGCATAATGGAAAATGAGTTACATCCTCAACATATAAACGATGCTCCAAATTGTATTAGGAAAATATGAATATCCAGATAGAAAAAATGACAAAAGATGAACAAATAATGCCAAAAATTAAATGTCCAATAAACATTTTAAAATCTTTACATTCTCTTAAAGCCAAAGAAATGCAAATGAAAATGACACACCATAATTTTTGGCTCTTCAATTTGCAAAATATATGTTTAAATAATAATATCTCATCTTGGCAAGGGTGTGAGGAAACAACTACTTTTATTTACTGCTGGTGGGTGTATAAGTTCACACATTCATTCTGGAGGACAGTTTAGCAACTTGTATCAAAAGCCTTAAAATTTTGCAAACCCATTGCCCTATTAAGTATATTTCCAGAATGTCTCCTTGGGAAATGGTCGTGAATGTTCACAAATATTTATTGCAGAATTGCTTGTAGAGATAAACCAACTTAATTTCCCAACTATAAAGGATCAGATAAATTAACCACAATACATCCAAACAACAGAATACTATGGCAACCATTACAAATTATTTAATCAAATATTATTTAATGACAGCTGTGCATATAAATGTAGTTATATTAGTATTCATATTCAAACTGTTGTAGCTCTGAGCTCCCGCCTGCATAACTCCAAGTGTTATCACCTCCTTTGCAATCTCCCCCACTTGTTGCTGGGAAATGTTGCAGGTGCCTCAGGAGCACACCTGGCCATCCCTCCTGTGGGGACCATGAGCCAATCAAGGAGACACTATTGGAATAAGATCCTCCATCTGACTTGGTGGGGACTGCTCTGCTCAGGAACTGCTCCTGGCTCCATCCCACATTGTCACTCAGTTCTAGCACTGAAGTTATGCTGTGTTGGACCTGGACCCAAAGTGGGCCTTCCTGAGCTCTGAGTCTCACCACCTCTTTTATTAATACCAGTCAATCAGCTTTGCCCCATTCCCTCTCCCATCTGGGACAAAACTGCTTGATTCTTCTGGCCAGACAGGGATCTCTCTCCTTGTCCCACCTGTGCCTCCCAGAAAAATAATCCCCCAAACTTCCTCCATCCAGCCACAAAGAAAGAAAACTCCCTTGCATAGATTACTGCTGGCAGTGATTGGGTAGAGTCATCAGATCTCCTCCTGAAAGAAACAGTCCGGTCCCAGCTCTGTCTCAGCCTGTATAACATATACACAGAGACAGAAACGTGACCAGAAAAACTAAGTAAAAGTCCAGTCAATCTACACCAAAAGGTTACCCGTGTCTATCTCCTTGTGGTGATAGAATGAGTGACTTGTATTTTTATTCATTTATCTACATTTTATAAAATTTTCTCTTTAAACCTGCACCTTTGAATTTTAAATATTTACTGGAATACAGAATAACAATTATAAAATATGTCATAAATTTTATAAAAGTAAGAATACCCATAACTCACCCATATACACACCACCCAGGTGAATACATTGAATTAACCACTCTTTCAGGCCTCTGTATGACCCTCCCATGACCCCAGCCCCTTCCCTTCTCCACAGTAGTAACCACAAACACCACCATTCCAAACTTTGTTCTTCTGAGCCCTTTGCAAATCTGTATAATTGTATTATATCCATATTTGTATACCTAAACAGTTCTTTTGCAGGTTTTTTAATTTCCCCAAAATAAAATTATTCTCTGTAAAAAAAAAAAAAAGAAAAAGAAAATCATGTAGACTACACAAAAAACCTACTCAACCTAATAAGTGAATTTGGCAAAACAGCAGGATATGAAGTCAATATTCATAAATCAAAGGCATTTTTGTACACCAACAATGATTTATCAGAAACAGAAATCAGGAAAAAAATCCCATTTGATATAGCAACAAGAAAAATAAAATACCTGGGAATAAACCTAACCAAGGAGGTAAAAGACCTGTACTCAGAAAACTACACAACACTGAAGAAAAGAATTAGGAAAGACACAAACGAATGGAGGCATGTACTGTGTTCATGGATTGGAAGAATTAACATCAC
The DNA here is from genome assembly GCA_004026765.1 of Micronycteris hirsuta. Classification (NCBI taxonomy): domain Eukaryota; kingdom Metazoa; phylum Chordata; class Mammalia; order Chiroptera; family Phyllostomidae; genus Micronycteris; species Micronycteris hirsuta. The sequence continues at coordinate 7,921 of PVJI01029581.1, forward strand.
CGAAATGTCCATACTACACAGAGCAATTTATAGATTCAATGCAATCCCTTTTAAAATACCAATAACATATTTCACAGATATAGAACAAACTTTTCAGAAATATATATGGAACTATAAATGACCCTGAATAACCTCAGCAATTTTGAGAGAGAAGAACAAAGTAGGAGGGGTCAGAATACCTGATATCAAACTATATGACATGGCCTCAGAAATCAAAACTGTTTTGATTTGTAAATGGCATAAGAACTGACACATAGATCAATGGAACAGAATAGAGAGCTCAGAAATAAAACAAAAACTCTATGGTCAATTAATATTTGACAAGGGGGGCAGAAACATAAAATGGAGTAAAAATAGCCTCTTCAACAAATGGTGTTGGGAGATCTAGACAGCTACATGCAAAAAATGAAACTTGATCACCAAGTTAGGCCATATACAAAAACAAACAAACAAACTCAAGATGGATAGAAGATTGAAACATAAGGCCATGATACCAAAAAATTCCTAGAGGAGAACATAGGCAGGAAAATCTCAGATATCCCACACAGCAATATTTTGACTGATATATCCCTTAGAACATGGTATATAAATGAAAGAGTTAACAAGTGGGACTTCATGAAAATAAAAACCTTCTGCAGGGCTAAAGAAAACATCAGCAAAATAAAAAGAGCATCAACTATATGGTAAAATATATTTGCAAATGATGCCTTGGATAAGGGTTTGATCTCCAAATGTATATAAAGAGCTCATGCTCCACTCCAGGAAGACAAACAACCCTATTAAAAATGAGCAAAGGACCTCAACTGCACTTCTCAAGGGAGGACATACAGATGGCCCAGAGACATATGAGAAGATGCTCAGCATCACTAGCCATCAGAGAGATACAAATTAAAACCACAATGAGATACAACTTCACACCGGTGAAAATGGCCATCATAAACAAATCAAAGAACAACAAATGTTGGAGAGGTTGTAGAGAAAAGGGAACCCTACTGCACTGTTGGTGGGAATGCAGACTGGTGCAGCCTCTGTGGAAAACAGTATGGAGTTTCCTCAGAAAACTAAAAATGGAACTGCCTTTTGACCCAGCAATTCCACTGCTGGGATTGTACCCTAAGAATCCTGAAACACTAATTCAAAAGAACCTATGCACTCCAATGTTCATAGCAGCACAATTTACAGTAGCCACGTGCTGGAAGCAGTCTAAGTGCCCATCAGTAAATGAGTGGATCAAAAAACCGTGGTACATTTACATGATGGCATACTACCCAACAGAAAGAAAGAAGGAGCTCCTACCCTTTGTGACAGTGTGGATGGAACTGAAGAGCATTATGCTAAGTGAAATAAGCCAGCTGGTGAAAGACAAATACCATATGATCTCATCTGTAAGTGGAACCCAATTAACAAAACAAACAAGCAAGTGAAATATAACCAGAGACACTGAAATAAAGAACAAACTGACAGTAACCAGACAGAGGTGGGAAGAGATAACAAGGGTAGAAGGGGGAAGGGTCATTAAAAAACATGTATAAAGGACACATGGAGAAAACCAAAGGGTGGTAGGATCGGTGGGAGGTGAGGATGGCTGGCATCAGGAGGAGTCGTGTTGGGAAAATGTAAACAACGATACTTGAACAACAATAAAAAAGAGAGAAAAAAGAAAATTATTGGTCAAAAGAAAAATGTGTCTTTTATTTGTACTTTAAAAACGAATGAACATTTCTGCCAACCCAATAGTTTACTGACTTACATGTCTACCCTTCAACAAATTTTTAGATGTTTAAATGGATGAATTGTAAGTCCTTAGTGAAGGGATGTGAAATCATTAGAAACCCCAAATTATATGTTCCTGTGTCTGAGATAGAGCCACTATATCATGAAAGAATCCTTCTGGCAATAATGCAAAATAGTTCAGATTTTAAATCAAACTAAAGTATATAAGAGGAGGCAATTCTTCAATTACCCTATAATTTAAGCATTTCCATAATGTTTGTGAGAATGAGAGATCAATTTATAATTTAATTTCATCATTTTATTTATATAACACTTAATATTTATGCAAACTCACCTTCTAAGGCACTAAGAAAGTTAGCATTTCATATCACCAAATAAAAACATCACTTACCTAGTACTTCACTGTAAAATTGATCCCAGTCCTCATGAAACGTTTGAAACCAGAAGTCAAAATAAAGCACATACAGCATATTTTTTACCCTTTCGATGAACGTCATTTGATCACCTAATTCTGACAAGATAATAGGTACATAGGATGGAGGGAATGGAAGTCTTCCGCTCTGCTTTTCAACTGCATAGCCAGGAAAGAAGCGGAGACTGTACACAAGAGGTACTTTAAGTAGCTCAGCCAACAGTTCACCACAGGGTCCCACAGCATCTGCAAGAAGGACATCAAACTTTTCTTGCTGTAGTTTTGTCATAAGTTTCTTGTTCAAAGCTGCATCTTTACAGAGCTTTAGAATAAAATTACTGTATTCCAAAAATATTTCTTGCACTAGAGAAAAATAAGTCCAAAATGTATCTTTAGGTACATATATCCATTTGGAGATCAGATGAATGAAAAGGTTCTCAAAATCATCTTTTTTTGAAGATGTAGGATAAACCTCAAATTTAATAGCAGATGGTTTATTGGGATCAACAAGAATTGATACTGAAGATGTCAGAACAGTCGCTTCATGACCTCTCTGGACAAGTTCATCGAGGATGGTCTTCATATTGATCCAATGGCTATACTCTGTGGGCCACACCAGCACCTTTCCACAGCCCCCAGGGCTGAACTGACAACTCAGCTGCAGCAGAAGAAGAACCAAAATCCATTTTATAGACATCCTGCTGGAACACAATGCTTCTGTTTAAAACTTGTGATGCCTTCTGCAATTGCTCCTGCTTATATCCGAGGATAAATCAATCAGGAAGTTAATATACAACTCCTACAACTCCAAGTAAATATAGTATCCTCATATAAACAATCATAGCCTTCACAGAGAAGTTGGAATAGCTAATGTAGATGACCTTGTTTGTAAACAAGTGGATTTAATGTCTCTTCTATGATTATAAGTGCTAGCAATGACCTTGTGTGTGTAAGTCAGCCTTATTTCTACTTAAAGGTTCTTCTTTAAGTAGAAAAGGACAGGGCATAACCAGAAATAAGGAAATATAAGAAAGAAAAAAAATCACAGGTATATTTAATAAATACAGCAAATCCGACGTTTAAAAAGCTAGTATGGTCAAAAGAAAAAATGTATGTAAATCAATTCAACATACAATAATTAGTTAGTGGATGCACAACTCAGAAATATCTTAAACATGACATCTATAACCAAATGTGGAAGAGAAAGTAAACAATAATTCTTATAGAATATATTTGAATTTAAATGCATATTAACTTAAAATGGACTGCTATAGATAAAGAAATGTATACATAAACTTTATTATGACTACAAAACAAAACTCTAAAAAACATATACAAAGAACAAAGAGAAAGGAATACGTGCAAAGCAATACAGAAAAGCAGCAAACCACAAAGGAAGAGATTAAGAAAAGGAGAAAAGGATAGAAGATTACTATAACAACAATAAAAATGATGAACAAAATGGCAATAGTACATAGCTATAAATGATTACTTAAAATGTAAATGTATTTAACAGCCCAATAAAAAGGCATAGTGCACACTGGCTGGTGTGGCTCAGTTTGTTGGAGCGTTGTACCACAGACCAAAATTTTTGGGTTTGATTCCCAGTCATGGTGCATACCCAGGTTGCAGGTTTACTCCTTAGTTGAGGCGCATATGAGGAGGCAACTGGCCAATGTTTCTGTCTCACATTGATGTTTCTCTTTCTCTCTCTCCCTCCTTCTCTCCCTTCCTGTCTCACTAAAAGCAATAAAAAAGTGCCCTTGGGTGAGGATAAAATTTTTAAAAAAAGAAATAGGGCAACTGAATGGATTAAAAAAATACTTGCTTCATCAATGCTGCTTACAAGAGACACTGCAAATTCAAAGACACATAGCCAGAAAATGGAGAGATGAAAAAAGATATTCCATGCAAACAGAAATAAAGACAAAGCTGAGGTAGCATTGCTTATACCAGACTAAGTAGATTTTAAAACAAAAATTTAAAACAAAGGCAAAGGACATTACACAATTATGAAGTGGTCAATTGAAGTAGAGAATGTAGCATTTGTAAATATCTGTACACCTAACATAGGAACATCTGAATATATAAAGCAATTATTAATGCACATCAAGTGAGATACTCAAAGTAATACGATAATATTAGGGGATTTATACCAAACTTAAAACAATGGGTAGATCATCCAGTTAGAAAATTAATAAACAAAGAATAGTTTAGAATGTCACATTAGATCAGATTAACATAATAGATGTTTATGGAACATTTCACCCACAAAATACAGAGCACGATTTTTTCCAAATGCCCATGGAACATCGTTTATAATAGATCACATTTTAGGCCACAAACCAAGCCTCAAAAAATGTTCCTTGATTGAAATGATATAAAGCGTATCTTTTTATTACAATGGCACAAAAGTAGACATCACCTACAGGAAGGAAACTGGAATAAATACCTGAAAACTAAGCAACATACTACTAAACAACTAATGGATCAAGAGCAAATCAAACAAGAAATCCAAAGTACCTTGAAACAAATCTAAATGAAAACACAAATTTTGAAAATTTATGGGATGAAGCAAAGCAGTTCTAAGAGGGCCGTTCATAGCTATACAGGACTACCTCAGGAAACAAGAAAAATCCCAAATAAAGAAATCTAACTTTACTACTAACAGAACTAGAAAAAGAACAGATGAAACCCTGAGTAAACAGAAGGAAGGAAATAGTTATGATCAGAGCAAAAATAAATGAAAAAGAAAAAACCTACTGAAAGAGCAAGAAAACTAAGGGATGTTTCTTTAAAAAGAAACGAAAGTGATACACATATAGCCAAACTCATCAAGAAAAAAAATGACCAAATAAATAAAATCATCAATGAGAGAGGAGCAGTTACAACTGATGCCACAGAAATACAAAGATCCATTAAACGATATTACATTTAGATGCCAAGAAACCCAACAATCTACAGGAAACTGGCGAATTTGTTAAAGTATACAACGTGCCAATGCCGAACAATAAGAAATACAAAGTTTAAATAGATTCATTACTAGCAATGAAATTAAAGCGGTATAGTTGGGCTTCTGGTCTAGATTGTGTCATAGGTAAATGTGGCACCCTAATCCTCTGACAGTAACATGCAACTAATTTACAGAACAACTGTCATTCATGACCATCTGAAATCTAGCTGAACAGAAAAGCCCCACAACTAAGGGTATAAAGAAGAAGCCACAACAAGACTGGTAGGAGGGACAGGCATAAGGAATGCGCTGCTCTCACACTCACATGTGGCAGATAAAATTTGAGAGGGATACTTCAGTTGCAGAGGTCTCTCCTGAGGAGCAAGTGACATACCAGGCCCCCCAGTCGTGGGTTCCAGTGCCAGGAAGAGGAGTCCCTATAACCTCTGGTTGCAAAAACTAGCAGGGAGTGTTGCTGAGTGAGCCAAAGCACTCCTGGAGTTCCAGGTATTCCTCTTAAAGGGCCAACTCACTAACTTACATGTAGTTACTCTCTCTGAGCTCCAGCACTGGGGTAGCAGCTCAAAAGGCACCAGGGACATACAGGGAGAAACTGAAGTGTTTATCACTAGGATGAGAGGTGGGAGGGCATCTATCTCCTAGACAGAATTGCTGTCAAAGGCCATTGTTCCTTTTCTGTGCCCTCTCCTCACAGAGCTGGGAGGCAGGTGCCATATCTGAGTCTCCATCAATCTCGCTAACGTTCTTAGCCTAGTCTGGTGATTCCCTGAGACTAAGCCCATCCCACTCCCTTTTCTATAGTTTTTCTGTACTAACAGCCTGCCCTGATTCATGCTTCTGACTTTCCTCAAATTTCTCAGATAAGTAGCATCTGGCCTTGGTGTGTTTTATATAACTTGTTAAGTGGTCCCATGCTGGACACTAGGAGCAGCTGGTCTTGGTTCATAGCTTGGCCTCTCTTGGTCATCTCCAAGCCCAGCATAAGTTCCAGCCATCTACAGATTGCTTTGTAGCTCATGCCAGGTGGCTCCAGCCACAAAATAGGCAGTGATGACCTTGGCCTGCAACCTCTAGGGGGACCCAGAGCCAGTGCACCAGGAGGACAGCTTTCGGGCACATGCACATTGAAGCATTGCGAAACCAATTCCACAAGTGAGACACTGAAGGGTGCACTCAGTAGGCACCAGGGCCCTATTGAAATAAGTCCTGCTTTATGGGTGGGCCCCAGCACAGCTGATCCTCAATGGTGGTGGCAGATAGTCCTTGCAGCAAATCAGCCCTGGGGTAAATATCACCCTTTAATGTGACATCAGCAATCAAGTATAAACTTCAATAGGAGGGTTTCCACATCCACAGAGGAGGGTGCACCTGGAGTGCGCACCTCAGGTGAATGTAGAGGCTGTGTTACTGGACCTCAAAGGACACCTATTGTATAAGACCATTTTACCAAGGTGAGAAATATAGCATCTCTACATAATATACGGAAACAAAGACAGGGGTGCCATAATGAGGAGACAAAGAAACATGTACCAATGAAAGAACTGAAAAAACTCCAGAAAATGTACTAAAGAAAATGGAGGCAAATAATTTACTAGATGCAAAGTTCAAAATATTGTTTATATGGATGCTCAGAGAACTTAGGAAAAGAGTGTACAAACTTAGTGGGAACTTCCACAAAGAGATGGGAAACATAAAAATAGAACTAAAAAACATAAAGAAAATAACTAGTCAGAAATAAAGAATATACTAACTAAAATGCAGAATACATTGTGGGGAATCAAGAGTGGAGAAGATTAAGCAGAGGATCAAATCAGAGATTTGTTAAACAAGAAAAAAGAAAACACCCAATCAGAACAGCAAAAAAGGAAAACGAATTTCAAAAAATGAGAATAGTATAAGGACCATCTGGGACAATATCAAGCACACAAACATTTACATGATGTGGATGCCAGAGGAGAAAAGAGAGAGCAAGAAATTGAAAGCCTATGTGAAAAAATGACAGAAATATTCCCTAACCTGATAAAGGAAAGAGACATACGTACAAGTCCAGGAAGTGCAGAGAGTTCCAAACAGGATGAATCCAAAAGGCCCACA